>SJYC01024707.1:0-18210 GCA_006408675.1 Madoqua kirkii | reverse complement strand
TCTTCCAAGGAGTAAGTGTCTTTTAATTTCATGGCTGCAGTCACCATCTGCAGTGATTTTGGAGCCCAGAAAAATAAAGTCTGACACTGTTTCCACTGTGTCCCCTTCTGTTTCCCATGAAGTGATGGGACCAGATGCCATGATCTTTGTTTTCTGAATGTTGAGCTTTAAGCCAACTTTTTCACTCTCTTCTTTCACTTTCATCAAGAGGCTTTTTAGCTCCTCTTGACTTTCTGCCATAAGGATGGTGTCATCTGCATATCTGAGGTTATTGATATTTCTCCCAGCAATCTTGATTCCAGCTTGTGTTTCTTCCAGTCTAGCATTTCTCATGATGTACTCTGCATAGAAGTTAAATAAGCAGGGTGACAATATACAGCCTTGACGTACTCCTTTTCCTATTTGGAACCAGTCTGTTGTTCCATGTCTAGTTCTAACTGTTGTTTCCTGACCTGCATACAGATTTCTCAAGAGGCAAGTCAGGTGGTCTGGTATTCCCATCTCTCTCAGAATTTTCCACAGTTTATTGTGATCCACACAGTCAAAGGCTTTGGCATAGTCAATAAAGCAGAAATAGATGTTTTTCTGGAATTCTCTTGCTTTTTCCATGATCCAATGGATGTTGGCAATTTGATCTCTGGTTCCTCTGCCTTTTCTAAAACGAGCTTGAACATCAGGAAGTTTACATTCACATATTGCTGAAGCCTGGCTTGGAGAATTTTGAGCATTACTTTAGCATGTGAGATGAGTGCAACTGTGAGGTAGTTTGAGCATTCTTTGGCATTGCCTTTCTTTGGGATTGGAATGAAAACTGATCTTTTCCAGTCCTGTGGCCACTGCTGAGTTTTTCCAAATTTGCTGGCATATTGAATGCAGCACTTTCACAGCATCATCTTTCAGGATTTGAAATAGCTCAACTGGAATGCCATCACCTCCACTAGCTTTGTAAATCTTTGTACCATACCTAGTCCTGTGCCAGGCTATGCCTGGGTCCACAGTGTTGATGAAGCCCTGTTCCTGCCCCCGGGTCTCAGAGTTCAGTGGGGCATAGGACAGACCCATCCTCAGACAGTGATGACCCAGAGTGGACAGGGCTAGGATGGAGGTGCTTGACCCAACCTGGGAAGGATTCCTGGAGGGCTTCAAGGAGGGCTTCCTGGAGGAAGGGACATCAAAGCTGAGATGTGGAGACTGGGGATTGTGTCAGTTTTTTCTGGTTTCTAGCCCACGTCCTCTTTCAAATCCCTCTTCATTATCCATTCAAAATGTAATAAGATCTACCACCTGCATGGTTTTGAGTCAACCCATGAAAAATGAAGCTCATGATTACACAGGGCATAGTGAGTCTTTGCCAGCCTGTGGACCTATGTCTGCCTGCCCCTTCGGCTTGGGTTTTTTTTTCACCATCCTCCAGGACCATCTCTACAGTATGGCTGGATAGGCATCAGGGAACCAGTCTCCCAAGTCGGAGCACCTTGAGATCTGAGAACCAGCTGTGTGACCACAGGGACTTTGCCACCTCCCAGTCTCTGAATCTGTACACCCCAGTCCTCCCTTGCCCTGGGAAGGATCCTTATGTGGCCTTCAGAGGAACTTCTCTGTGTTCGACGGTGCCAACGACTCGCTGTGTTGTCTTCACGACTTGACCAAACCACGGTACTCCTCTGATGATGGGAAGGAATTTGATAGGGCCTTGGGCCACCTGGGCTGGGGCTGGCAGTGCCCAGAAGAGGAGCAAGGGTGCAAACATTTCCATAACGGGAGCCCTTTAGGATGAGATTCCAGGGATGGGAAAGGAGATCTTTGAATGTGATTCTGGGTGTCATGGCATTAGAATGCAGCGGAGGGTACTAGAGCGACTAGATTGGGTTCACGATGCTGGTAATCGCCTTACTCTAGACTGGTTGGTTCCCGCCCTTGCTGCTGCTGCTGCTGCTGCTAAGTCTCTTTAGTCGTGTCTGACTCTGTGCGACCCCATAGACGACAGCCCACCAGGCTCCGCAGTCCCTGCGATTCTTCAGGCAAGAACACTGGAGTGGGTTGCCATTTCCTTCGCCAGTGCATGAAAATGAAAAGTGAAAGTGAGGGCGTTCAGTCGTGTCCGACTCTTCGCGACCCCATGGACTGTAGCCTACCAGGCTTTTCCGTCCATGGGACTTGCCAGGCAAGAGCACTGGAGTGGGATGCCATCGCCTTCTACACCGCCCTTTCTAGGCGTGGTAAAAGCAAATTACCCAGTCCCGAAGGAGCGAGAGTGATTACGTCATCAGTTGCTAGTGCTCCCCTGGGCAGATTGCCATCCGCCGGACCAGCATTTAGAAAGCCCTGAGACCCGCCCTGGGCGGATGGAGATGCGGGGGCGCTTGGTGGAGGATATGAGATCCAGGGCACAGAATGGGCCCCAGGGCTCTCAAGGGTCCTCTAAGCCTGTGCCCCAGGCCCGAGCTAGCTTCAGTCTTCCAAATCTCAAATTCTCAGTGTCTCATTCCACTTTTACTGCCCCAAACCATGAAGAGAACCATCAATAGGGAGGGGGACAGGAGCAGAGCAAGAGGGACAGGAGTTTTGTGGTTGAGTGGGCCTGGAGGGGCACTCTGAAGGTTCCTTTCTGGGCACTGAGGACAGCACGGGGCCTTACTGATGCCGGGGGTGTGGAGGGGTAGGGGGTGGGGGTCAGGTTAGCCTCCCTTCCCTTAAGCCCTCACCTGACCATCTGCCTCCCTGTGCCCACCCACCTCCTCCACTTCCACCCCTCCTTGGTGCTGGTGGGATCAAGTAGGGCACAAACTTGAAGTCTCAGGCCCAAAGCATTTTGTTGTTCAGCACCTGCACCTCTAAATTTCCCTGACTGGTGGGGACCTCAAGCTGCTATAGTTCCTTCCCAACCCAGGGGACAGCCTTCCCCCTCTCTCGGTGGTCATCTTCCCTCAGGGGGTCTCTCCTCCCAGCCTTGGGTGGGCGGGGGCGGGGAGTGAGTTCTCTCAGTAACACTCAATAACTCACTAACTTAGGACTTTTCCTGGTGGTCCACCGGCTGAGACTCCACACTCCTAGTGTAGGGGGCCTGGGTTCGATGCCTGGTCAGGGAACTAGATCCCACATGCTGCAACCAAAAGACCTGGCACAACCAAACAAACAAATAATTATTAAAGAAACAGACAAACCCAACTCACAAGTCAATTCACACTGTGTCCCCAGGGCACCTCTACCATCCCCTTTCCCTTCTTAGCCAGCCTCTTCAGCTAAAATGACTCTTCCTCCCAGAGTCTGGGGTCCTACAGTCTGCTGCCACACACCTGAACCTCTATCACATCCAATGTCACTTTCAGACTAGCCTTCCTATTCCCCCATCTTTCTGCATCTGGGAGACTCCCACAATCTTCCCTGGATGCTCCTCTGGGATTTTAATTTCATGGCCCCCAGTGTTTTTTGGAGAGAGGTCTTTATTTTTTTGCCACGCATTGCAGGATCTAAGTTCCCAACCACGGATTGCACCCAGGGCCATGGCAGTGAAAGTGCCAAGTCCTAACCACTGGCCCGCCGGGCAGTTCTCTAGAGAGAGGTCTTTTCAACCTGTCAAAGGTACAAAACCTCAGCTGCAAGACTCCTGACATGTGTCCCTCCAAGAGATCCACCAAGAACTCCCTTCTGTCTGTTTCCCTGCTGTCCAAGCCTCCAGGGCCCCTGTAAACACTCCATCTGCCCGTATGCACCCTCTTGGCTACTCAGAAGACAAGCACCACCCCCTTCCCTTCCACTACATCAGTCCCCCCAGGGCTCCCAGCCAAGGCGTCCCCCCTCTTCCGCCCAGCTGTCTTTGACTGCTAGTGAACCCTGGCATCTGGGAGAGGGTGGCCCTGGCGCCAGACTCCAGGTCGGCTGGCCTCGTGCCCCGACACCCACGTGTCAGCCTTGGGGCGAAGTGGGGTAGTTGTGAAAGCGAGGCACAGACACTGCTGTGGCAGGATTGCAACAGCCCTCCGGCCAGCTCTGTGCTGCCAATCCCTGTCGGGGGCCCCATCTGCTTCCTCTCTGAGCCCCCAATGCTCCCCACATGTCCACCCAAATGCCCTTGCTCCCCACCCCATCCCGTGAACACCAACCACTACAGTCTGCCTGCCTCGTCCTTACCTCGGCTATCTGAGTTTCTGTTTACACATGGGGCAACTGAGGCGCAGCCAAGAGCATTCAGTGGTCAGTGAGAGGCTAAGGGTCCTCCCCTTCTTTGTCCCTCATCTTTTTTCCTCCCCTTCCCAGACTTCAGGCTGTCCCTCTGGATTCCTGCTGGGGTCAGCCTCCACCCCCACAGCACCCCCATCAGCCTCCTTGAGGGGAATGCTGCGGTGAGGCAGGACTCCCTCTGTGCTTAGCTGGCTTCAGTAGGGAGAATTCAAGATTCAGGTTTTCAAGTGGACAATATGGTTGATGCCCCTGCCTTCACTGACATCTGGGGAAACAGGCTCAGAGGGCTCAGCCCCAGCTGCTGGACACACAGTGAGTCAGCAGAGTTAACAGGAAACGTGGGTGGGACTAGGCCCCCTGCCTCTGAGTCCCCAGAAAACTCCCCCCACCCCCCACCACTCAGTCCCAAGGGTGAAGCATCTGGTGGCGGGGAGGGGTTGATTCCATCAGGACAAACAAGGCAACTCCAGGGAAAACTCGGAGTGGAGTGCAGTGTGCTGGAGCCAAAGCACAGAGAGGTCAGCCTGGGAGATACAAGTCCTGGCCTGTCCCCTGTGGTGAGGAACCCCACTACCCTCCTCGGAGAACTAAGGGCGTGGGAGAGGACAGCGTTGGCACCTCCAGGCTCCAGCCAAGCTTCTCTGAGTGTAATTTCCAATCGGCTCCTCCAGCCCTAAACAGCAGGGGCCTGTTGCACACCCTCAATGTGCCTCTCTCTGCAGTCTGCAGCCAGCACCCAGTAGGCTTGTCAGGGTAGACAAGAAGCCAACCACCCGCTTGGAGGAGAAGGAACAAGAGGAAGTGGTGAAAGGCAGGGAGTCTATGTGCAACAAAATGGTGGCGAGGGCAAACCCAGATGAAGGGAAGAAAGAAAGAAGCCACTCCAGGAGCAAGAGAGAGCTTCCCGGGTGGTGCAGTAGTACAGAATCTGCCTGTCTATGTGGGAAAAACAAGAGTCGCAGGTTTGATTCCTAAGTAGGGAAGATCCCCTGGAAGAGGAAATGGCAACCCACTTCAATATTCTTGCCTGGAAAAATTCCATGGACAGAGTCTGGCAGGCTACAGTCCATGGAGTCACAGAGTCGGATACAACTGAGCGCGAGTGCACACACACACAGACAAGAGAAACCAGAGTGAGAAAAGATGGAGGTAAAGTGGAAGACAGAAAAACAAGAGACAGAGGCAGGAAGGCAGCAGAATCAGATCATCAGGCAGGAGGGAGAATAAGAGTGGGGAAAAAAAAAAACTGAAAATGGCTAGATTAAAAAAATTTTTTCATTTTTAGCTACACTGGGTCTTTGTTCTGGCAGAAGGGCTCCAGAACATGCAGGCTCAGTAGCCCATGTGGGATCTTACTGCCCAACCAGGGATGGAACCAGTGTCCCTTACATTGGGAGGTGGATTCTTTACTACTGGACCACCAGGCAAGTCCAGAAAATGGCTCAATATTCACAGCAGTGGTCTGAAGTCTTTTGAGTCATGAGGCAGATATTGTGAAGCCAGGCCAAACGAGGCTCAGCGAGGTTGCTCTTTTTGCCCAGAGTAGTCAGAGGCAACCGAAGAGTTTAACCCACTGGTAGATTTGTTCCAGAACTTTGTCTCAGCAACAAATTGGTGAGAATTAAGGAAGAGAGTGAGCAGTTGGGAGGAGCGATGGAGGAAAAAGGGAAAGACTTAAAAGGGGACTTGTGTGAGTGCTAAATCACTTCCTGTGGACCATAGCCTGTGCCAGGCTCCTCTGTCTATGGGGTTCTCCAGGTAAGAACACTGGAGTGGGTTGCCATTCCCTTCTCCAGGTGATCTTCCCCACCCAGGGATCAAACCCATGTCTCCTGCACTGCAGTTGGCTTCTTTACCACTGAGTCACCGGGCAACTCTAAAGGGGGACAGAAGGAAAGAGACACAAAGGAAACAGGCACACACAGGCTCAGGGGGCAGGACAGAGCGCTGTGTAGGCAGCAAGGAGAAAAATGGGAAACTGAGGCTTGAGCTGTGATAAATCACACACCGACGCCTAGCAGCTGCCATGAAGCTCGATAAATCTTTATTAAGCTGGGCCCACCAGGAGGACAGCTGGGGCAGTGGCAGGGCCTCCTGCAGGCTGGGGGCACCGGAGGCTCGGGGTGGGAGTAGGGGGGGCCCCCAGGGCGATGCCCGGGTGCTCAATGATTCTCGCTGGGCGAAGAGGTGGGGCTGAGGTGCAGAGCCAACTGCACCTTCTCCACCAACCCGGCCCACTGGCGCTGCATGTCTTCCACCAGGGGCTCGAACCAGCTCCTGAGGCGGGCCTGGAAGGCCTCAGCCTGCAGGCGCATCTGGCTGCCCTGCTCCTCGACCTTGGCGCGCACCTCCTCTAGCTGCTGGCGCATCTTGTCCAGGCGGTCCTGGGCCCGGATGCCCACCTCCTCCAGGCGCCCATGCAACTTCTGGCGCCAGGCCTGTGCGCGGTCCAGCAGTGGCTGGCCAGCCAGGGTACTCAGGGTGGCGGCCCGTGATTGGCCCTGCTCCACCAGGGGCCTGAGCCGCTCACGGATGGCGCTCACGCTGCGCTCGGCGCCCTCGCTGGCGCCAGCTTGGTAGACGGCCAGGCGCTTCTTCAGGTCGTCGGCATCGCGGAGCAGCCGCTTGCGCAGCTTGCGCAGGTGGGAGGCCATGCGGGCCCGCAGCTCCTCGGTGGACTGGCCCAGCATGGCCTGCACCTCGCTTCGGTACTGTGCCAGGCGGTTCCGCAAGTCCTCCATGTCGGAGCCCAGCCGGGCCTGGGCTGCCTGCAGCTCCTTGGACACGCGGGCCTGTGTCTCCTGGGCCATGGGGGCTAGCTGTCCCTCCAGCTCCTCCCTGTAAGCCTTCACCTCCTTCATGGTCTCCTCCATCAGCGCCCTGGGGGCCGAGAGGGCAGGAATGGAGAGAAGAAGTAGGGATCCTGAGCTAGGGTGATAGAGGGAGAGATGAAGAGGAAGGTGCCAGACAGGAAACGCCAAAGAACAGGATCAGAGAGAGGGAAAGCCAGGAGCCCAAGGAGAAAAGCAAGCAAGAAATGAGCAGAGACCAGACCCCTGCCAAGTGATGGTGATGGGACGGAAAGAATCCCAGATCAGAGGAAACTGGGGTCCCGAACACACTGCCCATTGGAGGGATCAGGGGCCAGGGCAAGGCACTCACGTCAGTTCCTGAATGAGCTGGGTGTTGAGCAGCTCCTCCTGCACCTGGTCAGAGAGGGTCTGCACCCAGCGCAGGTAATCCCAGAGGCGGCCCAGCACCTGCTCCCAAGGCTGGCTGTCCTGCCCCTGGGGCTGCTCCGGAGGCAGGGGCTCCTCGGGCCCCAGCTCTCCCTCCATATCCGCCTGGCATCCTGCACACAGAAAGTTCGCCGTGGTCAAGGTCCTCTGCCCGCTCCAGGCACACAGTACCCGGTACAGAGGAGGTGCTCCACAGAGGCTGGTGGGCTTCTTTAGAGCACTGGGGGGTGGAGATGGGGTGGAGAGACGCCCAGCGGGTTTAATCACTTGATAAGCGTGGATTATGTGTGGTCCACGTACTGCCATGCTGGGGCGATAGAGAATAAAACAGCCCCAGATAGAGAATAATCACCGCTGACACTTAGCTACTCCTCACTACCTGCCTAACAGCAGTGCGCTAGAAGCTCTCATTTTAAGGATGGGGAAACTGAGGCTCTGAGAAAGTAAAACTGCAGCTCAGAACCAAGGAATGTCAGAGAGACCTCAGACCTGGGGAGACAGACCAGCAGATGAGAGGACCCACGGACCACGGACGGGAGGAGGGCAAGCTGAGGATGGGAAGAGGTGCGGCAAAGAACCTGGGCAAGCCCCGCCCCCATACCTGCCAGAAGCGCGACCACCAGGGCAACCCACAGAACCTTCATCTTCTGGCTTGCGATTGGCCAACCTGAAGGAGGGAGAAATTGTCACTCAACCCCGGGGGATGGGGGGGACTCCCTCCCCCTCAGAGCCCTCCCCACCCGGTCTTAGCCTTCAAAGCCTCGCTCCCAGCAACATCCTAATCCAATTCCAAATATTTACGCAGCGGCCCCTACATTGTCTTTTTCATTCCCTCATAGTCTTCTCTTATCTCCCCATCCCAGGTCTGCCGCCGCCTAAATTCCACCCCTCTCCCAGAGTTCAGATTCCACTCAACCCGCGCTCCGCTCCATCCCCGAGTTCCCGGCTGGACTTTCTAAAGTTCCGACCTCGCATTTCTCACTGTATCTTCCCATTCTCAGCTCCAATTCACATCTAAACGCTGTCTTCCGCAGATTCGCTAATTTAATCCTCATTTAAAAGTCCTTCAACCCACGCTTTAGCTACCGTGCCGCCGCCCCTGAGCCTCCCCTTACCGGAAATCTCAGGACGATTGTGGGCACCCAGTAGGTGCTCAGTAAACAGCAGTAACAGTTAGTGGGTTTTTGCTATCTCTCTTCTGGTTTTTCCTGCAGGTCCAGCTGCTCCCCTGAACCCACCTTCCAGTCCAAAGGGGATGCGCCTGCTCCCCACCCTCTAGGTCCAGTCCCCTGCCTCTGGTCTCCCCTGCTCAAGGTTTTGTCTTGGTCCAGGCGGGGTCTGACCGTCACCTCGTCCACCCCTCCCGCAGCCCGTCCCCCACAGAAGCCCTGGGCTGGTCTCCGTGGCCCCCAGCTCTGCTTCTCACCACGCTCTTCGCCTAGGGAAACCGCGTCCTTCGCCTCCGGGATTGAGCAGGGACTCACGGATCCCAGATTCGTCCAATTATAGGGCTGCTCCCCCCTGGCCCGCCCACTCATCCTGAGCTGGGGCAAGCTGGGCCAGCCCCCTCAGGTCACGAGGTGGGCTGTCCTCCCCCTTCACACACAGCAAGGAGGGGAGGGGGTGGGGCTTGGAGGCCTGGCAGCCCCCGCTCCCAGCCCCCGTGAAAAGATGACTTCTCACCCAGTAACTCAGGCGGCTTCCTCCATCCTGGTGGGTGGGTGAGCTGCTGAGGGCTGGGACAGTGGGCATGGAAGGGGCTGGAACAGGCCACTGCCCACAGTACCCATCCCCTGCCCCTGTCTTTTCCAGCGGATGGATGAATAGAATTTGGGGAAAGGACTGGGGGCCTGAAATCCCTGGTTAGAGGAAGGAGGGGGTGGGACTCTGGGTAGGGAGGGGGAAGGGAGCTGGCTGGCCCAGAGAGAAATGGGATAGGAGTTCTGGGGACAGTGTAAGGTATCTGCTAAAAGCCCAGGCTTTGAGAGTGCAATCTGGACTTTAACATGAGCTCCCTCTTGGGCTCTTACCTTGGGCACAGGAGAGTGCCTCTCTTGAGCCCCCTTCCCCAGTTGAGACCTGAAAATCCAGCATTTCTCCCAACTGTGTATTGTTCCTCCAGTGGGGCTTGAAGCGTGGGTGTTGCCTGCTTAGGACTGTGGACTCCGGAACCAAACTGCTCAGGCCTGAATGCAGGCTCTGCCAGTTGTCAGCTGTGTGACTCTGAGCCAACAACCTAGCCTCTCTGAACATCCAGTTTCTTGGTGCACAAAACCAGGAAAAGAGTTGCACTTAACACCGTCATTCGGTGAAGCAACAGGCTACTGTGTGTACTAAGAACAAGTAGGGTTAGCTGGCAAACAGTGGCCCCATGTTGGACTTCACTTCTGCGCGGGGCCACAGAGAACACTCCTGTCCCTCCCTCCCTTGCAGCCCTGTTCCCGAACCCCAGCTGTTTCACAGATGGGCATCCTGAACTGAGAGTGTTGTAGCCACACTCTCTGCTCTCCGGGAAGCAAACTCAGAAGGACAACGCAATTAGTGGAGTGCAGTTTATTATGCCGGCGGCGGGCCCAAGGCAGAGTCTTCTCTTAGCCAAGGACCCGGTCAGTTTTTGTGACAACCTTATATACCCTAAGTGTATGTGCTCAAACTCTCCTCCCTGAATTCCTTGAAACTAGCCTAGATAGTGTAAAGGGGCTAAACCATGATTCATATATTAGTCCAGACAGCTAATTAGGCTAACATATATCAATAGGTCTTGTGCAGATAACAATTTGTTTTGCTCTAGGGTAGATGAGTATATTCTTTTCGGCGACAGAAAGTCCAGGTACAAGTCCTGGAGTCCCTTTATCCGGGAGGGGGGGGGGGTCTGTTTTTCAGTTGGATTGTTGTTTCTATAGATTCCAGGCACATAGCTCAAAGTCCCCTGGGAGAACACTCAGGCATGTAGTCCAAAGTTTACAAGAAATCTAAAATGGGGTCCCGCAGCCAAGATGGAGTCCTCTTTGTCCACTTTCCTCTTTCATTCCTCTCTCCTGATGCTCCTAACTCTCAGTGGGAGCATCAGTCATAGGAATATTGTACCCTAGGCCTCCTAATGCTGATCTGGGAAAGTGAGGTTAGTCTCTGGGATCCAGAGTTAACAACACGTTGTAAAATGCAAGGTCTGCATAACAGAACTATTAACATGACTGTAATAATAGTGAGCACAGTTTTGCACCAATCATCCTTTACCCAAGATAGGACTGAGGTCCAGAAAGGAATATTTTCATCTGACATTGCTTTTACTTGGTCCCTCATGTCACTCAAAGCAGTTGTTTCGTTGCCAGATAAATCAGGAATGTATACACAATGTTCAGCCTTAAGTAAGGCACAGGTTCCTCCCTGTGAGGCTGTAGGTCTAATGCCATTCTATCCTTGATTTTTGTTGTCTTGCTTGATGCAAAAAAATCTCATAGTCATATCACCCCTCTGTAGAGGTGATACCCGCCATGGGGGCCTGTCTATCACAGATAGAGGCATGGCGCTGGACTGGCCCAACAGCCTTGTGCCCCTCTTTAGCACAAATCCCAGATACCTCACCACCTTCTTGCAGATCTGAGCCTTCTTTTTCGAGACCAGGTAACCACCCTCCATCAGCAGTCCCAGCGAGGCCTTGGTTCCTTCCCAGCAATCATCCTTGTTCTCAGCGGCCAGGAGCAGACTGTCCACATATTGCAGCAGCCAACAACCAAACTTTTCTGGCTGAAATGCGCCTAAGTCCGAAGCCAGGGCTTCAAAACGGTTGGAGAATTTTTAAACCCTTGGGGGAGGTGGGTCCAGGTTAGTCATTGTTTGGCGCCCCCTGTTGGGTCTTCCCACTCGAAAGCAAACATTGGTGGTGATACCTGGGCTAGGTGTGTACAGAAAAAGGCATCTTTTAAGTCCAGACAAGTATAGAACTTATGCACTTGGAGGGAGGAGGCTGAGTAAGGTATATAGGTTTGGGACTGTGGGGTGCAGGGTCATGGCAGCTTGGCTGACCAGCCTTAAATCTTGTATTGGCCTACAGTCCTGTCCCCTTCCTTTTTAACTGGCAGGATTGGTGTATTTCATTCTGATTGGCATTCAATCAGGATGCCAGCCAATTTCAGTCTATTTATATGTGGCAGTATGCCGAGACGAGCCTCCAGGGGCAATGGATACTGGCATTTTCTAACCGGGGTGGCACTGGGCTTAAGTTATATTATTATTGGAGCGTGGTGTTTGGCGAGCCCAGGGGGGTTTCCCTCTGCTCAGACCTCGGGCAGTTGTTGAGCCAGTGTTTCCTCCCGGCCGTTCATTCCCTCTAGTCTTTTCTCAGTATATTCATGTAACCTCCATTCATCTTGTGGGGTAACTGAGAGGGAGAGTAAGTAAGTAGCTGGGCCCAAGTGCAAAGTGGGACGTTCGTGGGGAGAAAAGGTCACTTGTGACCCCAGTTGAGAGAGTAGATCTCTTCCCAATAGAGGTCCTGGGCATTCAGGGATATATAAGAACTCATGAGTCACCTGGTATCCCCCGCCATCTGGCACTTTTAGGGCTTACAGAATTGTTGACTCATTTCCTTTCCAGATATCCCAGTTATGGCAGTGGCCTTTTTTGAGAGAGGTGCCATGGGTTCAGTTACTACTGACAGTCCTGCTCCGGGATCCACCATGAAGTCAGGAAGTTGGTCCCCTACTTTTACTGTTATCACGGGCTCTTGTGGACCTGTGTCCCTGAGCCCCGGCATCCCTATTCAGTCTCTAGTCCATCAAGGCTTACCACTGTACTAGTTGATCCCGGCTTTTAGTGGTTTTAGGACATTTGTTTTTCCAGTGGCCAAACCCTCGGCACCAGGCACACTGATTGGGCTGTAACGTGGACCTAGGCTTTCGTGGAGGTTCCCTGAGGGAGTGGTCTCATCTCCAGGAGGGAGGGGCTTTCGTGGGCAGCCGGGCAGGCCTTCCCAAGGCCACAGCTAGCATTGCAGATCTCTGGTCTGCTCTCTTAGAGTCCTCCTTCCATCTTTTTTCACTTTCTTTCTTGGCTTCCACATCTCTGTTTCTGAATACTTTGCAATTTCAGTTAGTTGGGAGCTGGACATTGATAATACTCCATCCAGCTTCTGGAGCTTTCTTTTAATATCAGGATAAGCCTGTGACACAAATGTTGAGTTTATAACCATGTGGGAACCCCTGGCCTCGGGGTCGATCAGCATGTAGAGTCTATAAGCCTCACACAGTCTTTCATAAAATTCAAAAGGGGGCTCGGCCCCTCGTCGCACTACTCCGGCAGGTTTTGCCATATCCGTAGGCCTGCGGGCTCCCCCCTTTTTAGTCCCTGTAGAATGGTTGTACGGTATCTAATTGGTTTCTCCCCTCGTCTGTATTATAGTTCCAATTAGGTCTGTCATCGGGGAGGGTTTGTTTCACCCACCTTTGTGGGTTTACTGTTCCTTCTGGAACCATTTCTAGCAGCCGTTTCTTTGCTTCAGTAAGAATTCTATACTGCTCTTCCATACTGAAGAGGGAAGTTAATAGCTGGATAATATCGTCCCATGTCGGTCGGCGGGTACAAAAAATGGTTTCCATCAATCTAATCATGTCATGTGGCTCCTCTGAATATGGTGGCATATATTTTTGCCAGTTCAGTATATCAGTAGACAAAGATAGTTGAGAGTAGTAGGCCACGGGAGCCTGGTGATAATTACCGTCTTTCCCCTGTATGTGGGCCTGCTGGACTTCCCTAAAGGGCATCAGAAATGGTGTCTTTTCTTCTAACTCCTTGGCAGAGCACAGTCTCTGCTTAATTCCAATGTTCCCTCCCGTTTCTCATCAGTACTCATGTTGGGGGTGGTGGGTGTTGGCGGCAGGTAGAGCTTAGGTTGTGCCTCTGTGCCAGGAGCTGAATCCGGAGGGCGGTATCCAGTGGTCCCTCCCACTGGGGTTGGAGCCTGCTGGGGTGGTGGCTTTATGACCCCTGGTGGGGCTGAAGGAAGGGCCGGGGACAGCGGTGATGCTGGAATGTCCTGTGGCCTCTGTGTGGTGGCTGTTAAGGGCCCCTGCCTGGCCGACACATTTGAGGGCGGGTTCATCGTCCAGTACAGTCAGGGAGGAAGTTCCTCATTTGGATCCTGTAGAATCTCTTTTTTTATCATCAGTTTCTGCGCCTTTTTCCTTCTCCATTTTGCGTATAAAATCGTGCCCGTGGTGGGGGCATCTTGGGCCAGCTCTAGCCAGGAGTATGTACGGGAACCGGTCGGGGTCCAGGGGTCCAGGCTTCCCCGTGACTATCACAGACTGCTTTTATTATTTTCAAGTCCATTGTGCCCTCTGGTGGCCAGCCAACTCCCATAGCAGACTATTCGACCTTGAAGAGGGTGCACAGCCGGCCAGGTGTCATTTTTACCCTATGGTCTCCTCTGAACCCCTTTTTGAAACTTTTGATCATATTGTCCAGTATGGTTGCCTTAGATCCGTTTCCTCCCATTTTGCCTACCTTTCCGGGAGTGTTCCTTCTCCTGTTGGCAGAGTTTCTGGTATCCCAGATACTTCTGATGTTTCCACTCAATGAAGCACTTAAATTGCCACTCGGCTTCTTCCCTGATAGGATTGAAAAGGGCTTTGCCGGCCAAGTCCTAGAGGGAGAGGGGAGTGCAGCGTGCTTTCTCCTGTTGTTTTATGGACTTGAACCTGTGCTTGAACCAGAATATCACTTTGTCTAAGACCACTTCTGGATCTTTAACTGCCTTCTCCGCCTTGGTAAGCTTGATTGGGTGTCGACAAAAGCCCAGGTGAGTTAAATAACCCGCGTCCCGGGTGATCTCCGGAAAAGCCAATTCTACGCAGTTATGTATTTCCCTTTCTCTGCCTTAATGAGCTTGAGGGGATTGAGACTTTCACAGCAGATGGGACACCTCTTGGGTGAGTTTCTTCCCCCAGTAACCCTCTTGCGATTGCCTGGTAATAATTTTCCCCAAGACACCACCTCCTAAATGACAGTCACAATAGAGTCTTCCTTAAAGCCCTGTCACATCCGTCAACCTGTACCCGACAATTGCAGTCACTCTCATACATCAACCACCGTAGGTCCGTGCGCTTCTCTAATCTCAGGGGGCTGAGCGGGCCCCCTCTTCCACCCTACTGGGTGGAACCCTCCTTACCTGGGTGCTCAGTTTCCTCACTACCATCCACTACTTGCTGACAGGAGAGGTCTGGGCGTTGAAAGGCAGAATCCTTCCAGAGGGACGAGGCACCCTCACCCCTCTAGGTGATTCAAGCTGCAAGGCCCCGGAGTAGCCCCAAATGGGACTTGTCTCCTCAAAGTGAGGAGCTTCGCGACCAATGCACCAAAAATGTAGCCATGCTCTCCGGGAAGCAAACTCACTCAGGACAGTGCAAATAGTGGAGTGCAGTTTATTACACTGGGGGCCCAAGGCAGAGTCTCCTCTTAGCCGAGGACCTGGCCAGTTTCCGTGACAATCTTATATACCGTAAATGTACATGCTCAAACCCACCTTCCCTAATTCCTGGAAACTAGCCTGGATAATGTAAAGGGGCTAAACTATGATTCATATATTAGTCCAGACAGCTAATGAGGTTAACATATATCAATAGGTATTGTGGAGAAACTTGTTTTGCTCTGGGGTAGATTAGTACATTCTTTTCGGTGATGAGAAGTCTGGGTACCAGACCTGGAGTCCTCTTACCTGGGAGGTCTTTTTTTCAGTTGGTATGTTGTTTCTACAGATTCTGGGCACATGGTTCAAAGTCCACTGGGAGAACACCCAGGCATGTAGCCCACAGTTTACAGTAAGTCTAAAATCGAGTCCCACAGCCAAGGTGGAGTCCGCTTTGCCCACTTTCCTCTTTTAAGAGGAGATTCAGGGTTGAGGTGGATGGTAAAGTCACCCTGGAAGAACTGGAGGAGTTGGGATTCACTCCTGGTCCTTTAAGGAGGTGAGGGCTACTGGACTCCGTGGGGCTGGGGAGGCTGGATGCCTGGTCCCAGGAAGGGACCCCAGTGCCAGCCTGTGCTGGGTTGCTGTCGGCCTGTGTGCTCTGGCCTCAGAAGGCGCTGGCAGGGAGTGGGTGGAGTGGCTCCTCTGGGGTATAAGGGGTCATCACGGGCCAGCAGCCTCCCTGCCCAGACACTGTGCGAGTGGGAACTTTCAATTCCCCTGTCTGGAGAGGGGTTAGCGATGTCAGCGTGCCTAAGCCCTAGGTGTGCAGATCTGACACACCCACCCTCTCATGAGTCAGACTCCAGCCCACCCGGCCCCCACCCCACAAGAACTAAATGATTCCAAACTCTTCCCAGGTGCTCAAATGCTTCCTGAAGTTTCTTGAAAGCTTCAACCTTCTATTATAATCAAGTCTTAACACCACTTCATCCCCTGCCCCTTCTGGAACCTGGAAAGACCCGAGTCCCAGCTGGCTGCCTCCTCGCACCGGCTTCAGTTCACCGGGACAAAGTCTTCTGCGGCCTTGCTGGCCACGCCAGGCTGATTGACCACAGGCTGCACCCTCCTGGCGAGGGAAGGCCTGTGACGTCCTCGTCGGGAAGGTCACAGGATGGCTGTGGGATCCTGGGCCAGGCGCTTCCCTGTCTGGGCTCTGGCCAGGGACCAGGCTGGATTCCCTTGCCCCTCACAGGCCACTGCGAGAGGTCAGGGCCGGACTAAATAGGCCACAGACACAGAGGAAAACAGAGGCCTCCCATTTCTTTTTTTTTTCATGTATATTTTTTGTTATTTTTTATTTTTTTTTGTAAAATGTCCCGGTTCTTCCATAACTTATAAACATGATTTATACCGAGGGGTGGATGGGAAAGCGGGCAGGGGCTGGGTGACTGGGGACGCACCTCTCCTCGCTGCCCCCTTGGGGCTGGGCCCATTTGGCCATTTGGGGGAACGGGGACACCCCAACACCTCCCTGAGGTTGTCTGGCCGCCTCTGCCCCTGGTGCTCAGAATCCCGTAGGCCCCTTGACTCCAGAATCGCTTCCTGGACCCCAAGACTACTGGGCACGCGGCCCCTTGTCCTCCACGTCCTGCCGTGCCCGTCCTTCGGAGAATCCCCCCCGCTCAGCTGCTGGGGTGATGGGTCCCCTCCTTTCCGCTGCCCCCTGACCCCCGAGGAGGGAGGGAAGGGAGGGGGAGGGGGGCTCAGGTCTCCCCTCCGTGGCAGGGGGAGGGGGAGGTGGGATCAGAAGGAGAAAGGGCGAGGAAGGCGGGGCCTGCGGGGGCTCAGCCAATGGTGAGGCCGAAGCCGCACTGGAACTTGTTCTTCCGGTGATTCAGGAAGGCCCCGAGGGCCAGCGTCAGGGGCAGCGGCGGGAGCTTCTTCTCCAGCGTGGCGCCCACGATCCAGTTGCTGTCCACAGAGCCTGTGGGTGGACAGCTGTGTGAAGAGCCTCACCCAGACACATCAGACACCAGGCCGCCGACTGTGCTGCCCCACCGCCCGGAGCCCTCTTCACACCCCCAAGTGCTTCAGCTCTGAGCTCCGGGACCCCTCCCCTCCGGAAGCCCTGGGCCAACCCATGGGCTACCCTCCCAGTCCCAGTCTTGTCCACACCGGGTCGCTGCTCTGTGTGGATGGGCCTGTTCCGGCCACTGTGAGCCCTGGGTTGGGGAGGGGCCAGGTCACTGTTGTGTCCGCAGCTGGGCACAGAGCAGGTGCTGAGTATCTGCTGAAACGGAGACTAAAATCTCTAGGGCTCGTGCCCAGGACCTGATGGGTGTGCAAGTGCTGGCTGCCGTCTGTACCCAGTGGAGCTCAAAGACTCACTGAAGGGGAGCAGAGACGCTGCAGTCCAAACGCAGCCTCAGACCCGGGGGCTGACTGCAGGGTGAGGGCTTAAGGCAGGTTTCAGAGGCAAAACCAACCCCTCTCCCCGGGCCTCCTGGCTACTTTTGTTTAAAAAATTTTTTTTTTGGCCACCCTGAATGGCGCTTGGGATTTTAGTTTCCTGAGCAGGGATCAAACCCGGGCCCTCAGCAGTTGAGAGTGAGACCACTGGACCACTTCCCCTGGCTGTCTCTAGAAGCCTTGAACCAGGGCCACTGAAGCAGCCTTTCCGGGGTGGTCTCCACACACCCCAAACCCGAGAGCCACTGAGGTGCAAAGAGAAACTTAAGATGAGACTCAGTCAGCCTGGGGGACGGTCATGGGTCTAGCTGTGACCGAGGAGCCTCCCTAAGGTGAGACAGTGGGGCAAGGCCGGCCGCGCTCCAACTTGCCTTCCATGCGTGAGAAAAAGGAGCAAGGGCCGTGCATGCAGACTGCTGCGGGCTGCTGGCTGCGGTGGGGGTGGTCCCTGCAAAGCTCGGGCCCAGGCCCCCGCCCACCATCTTAACGAGCACTCCTGGGTAATGTGGGGGCCCAGCGTGCTGCCTCTCCCATTTCCTCTGGCCCGTACCCCACTCAGAGCCGAGTCGCCTCTTGCTTGTTTCTCACGTAAGGAAAGGGAGATCTGTACCTTTGAAGAGGAGGTTGGCCTTGGGCAGGTCCAGCTGGTACCCAAAGGAGACACTTGTGTCCTGCATCCTTGTGCTGGCCTCGAACTCCACACCCACCTGCAGCTGGAGGGGCCAGGGCAGCATGCACGAGTGAGCCTCCTAGGCTGGACTCTTGGGCATGCCAGCCCTGGGAGCCCCACACCCAGCCAGCCGGTCCCAGAGGGGCTCACCTGGTCACTGGCTCTGTGGTAGTACGTTGCATGCATGCCCGCCTGACCCAGTGTTACTGTCGCCAACCAGTTGTTCACTGGAAGAGAGCAGA
>SJYC01024706.1:0-11477 GCA_006408675.1 Madoqua kirkii | reverse complement strand
CCTGGGAGCCCCACACCCGCCAGCCGGTCCCAGAGGGGCTCACCTGGTCACTGGCTCTGTGGTAGTACGTTGCATGCATGCCCGCCTGACCCAGTGTTACTGTCGCCAACCAGTTGTTCACTGGAAGAGAGCAGAGGGTTACCAAGGAGGCTTGGGCAGCCAGGGGCCCAGGTTTTGCCCTCTTCCCTCAGACCCAGGAGGCCAGCCCCCAGCCCCTCCTCCTAGTCCCAGGGCTCTGGGCTGCCAGACTCACATGTGTATTTCCCAGCTAGCGACATAACAGCGCCCTCCTCCCCCGGCCGCCGGTGGTAGACCAGCTCTCCGCCCAGGGCCAGGCATGGCGTGATGCTCTGGAGGTAGTGGGCCACGAGGATCCCTGCAGGCAAGAGGTAGAGTCATGACTTCTGAGCTTGGTGGTTAGTTTCCACCCGGTTAAGGCACCAGACTGGACTCCCACTTCCTCGGGCCTCCCACTTGGGCTCTTTGCTGGAGTCGTTCACAGGGCTGAGGTCAGCCTCCCACGGCCCCCGGGACCTCATCTACTCTGCATTCACCTCCTTTCACACAGGAGGCTGTGGAGGCTGAGGAGTCAAGTCGCTCCCACATGGTCACAGGACACATCAGGGGCAGAATCCAGGGCTCCCCATCTCCTGAGCCCAGGCTTCGAGCCACCCTGCACCATGAGCGGTAGGTGAGAGCACACTTTGGGGGGCCAGACGGCCTGGGTTCAAATCCCAGCACTTGCTGCAGGGGTAACCGAGGGCCACTGGCACCACTTCCCTGTGAGCAGGACACCTCGCAAGACTCTGAGGAAGAGCAGAGAGCTGGATGCAGGCGTGGTGTGCACAAGGCACGCTCAGCACACAGCCAGGGCCCGGCTGCCACGGAGACTCGCCCTGCGAAGTCCACTTCCCGGGCCCCTCGGCAGCAAGGAAGGCTCTGAGGGCCCCTCAGTGTTAGCAAGAGTCACCTCCGTAGAGACGGGGAAGCGATCAGAGATGGAGGTGGATGGCGGGACCTGACGATGCCCAACCTGAAGGCGGAGCAGGTGAGGACAGGTGAGGTAAGCTTAGAGATGGACACCCAGCCAGAATGAGGAAGACCAGGGCGGGGGGAAGGAGGTGGGGACAGGCAAGGACAAGGAAAGTGCAGAGGTGCAGATGCTTCCCTGGACAGAGCTCAGAGGCACCGAGTGGGGACTGGCCTGAGGGGGCGGGACAGGCCGGGAGGACAGGATGGGACCTGCTCGCATCTTCAGGCACATCCAGGCAGGGGCTGCCACAGGGGGCGGCTGTGGCCAGGGCAGGCTGGAGCTGGCTTCTCCCTGGGAGTGGGCGACACTGACCCACCTCCTGGCCCCTCCTCTGCCAGCTGGTTGTTAAGCCATCATCCGCACACCTCTGGACAAGAGCAGCCTCTGTGCCAAGAGAAGGGGAACCTCGGGCCCACAGAGAGAAAAGTGACCATCCAGGGGTCACACAGGGACTTCAACTCAAGAGCCTCTGGTCATGGTTTAGATTTAGACTGAGGGCTTCGAGACCCCGAACTCCTCTCCCACCCCCCATCTCCTCGGCTTGCCACACCCTCTGCTTCCCAAGCCCTACCCTCCTCCTCGGCCTCCTGCCCCAGTCTTGTCCTCTCCAAGCAGCTTCATGCGTAGAGGGATCTTGTTAAAGCGCACACCTGCCCTGCTCAGAACCTGCCATGATGCCCCAGCATCAAGGACACCCTGGCTTCTTAGGACACGGGGGCAAAGGCCCCTGTGGTTCATCCCCAGCTTTCAAACAGACTTCCTCCGAGAGCTTCACAAGTCCCCGCACAGTGCTCATCCTCACAGGCCTTTTTCTTGAACATCCTGCCCTTTCCTAGCACCTCCATCTCCTTCAGATCAGTTTAGTTCAGTTGCTGAGTTGTGTCCGACCCCCACAGACTACACCACATCAGGCCTCCCTGTCCATTACCAACTCCCAGAATTCACTCAAACGTTTTCATGTCCATTGAGGCAGTGATGCCATCCAGCCATCTTATCCTCTGTCGTCTCCTTCTCCTCCTGCCCCCAATCCCTCCCAGCATCGGGTTTTTTTCCAATGAGTTAGCTCTTTGCATCAGGTGGCCAAAGTACTGGAGTTTCAGCTTCAACATCAGTCCTTCCAGTGAACACCCAGGACTGGTCTCCTTCAGGATGGAGGGCCTGGAGTGGCCGTGAAGAACCCACTGAGCTCAAAACTCCATGAGAAGGAAAACAACACCCATTATAGGCCCGAGAGCAAAGAGGTGGTCCTGGACAAGGGGCAGAGCGCAGCCTTCCTAGAACCTATGGGGCTGGGGCCACACCTGGCTCCCTGGGGAGGGGGTACACAGTGGGCTCTTGGCTGGGGCCTGACACAACAGCTTTCTGCCCTCCCCACGCTGTGCTCCCTGGGGCTTTGGCCACACAGCCTTCCTCTGAGAGCACTGCCCTTCTCTTCACCCTCCTTGGTCTAGACACTGGCCTCGAGAGACACTGTCCTCGTCACTCCAAGTGAGCTGGGCCCTCCTGTTGTAAGATCTCACAGCAACCTGGACCTCTCCCGAGTAGGCGTTCTCCCAACAATAACAGAGTCACTGTGATTATTTGTCTTAAAGCAAGTGTCTTGGCTACTGGCCAGGGAGGGGCTGTATGTGTCCCAGGGTGGGCACACACTCGGGGTGCTCAGAATGAAGCCGAGGCCCCAAAGGAGGAGCTGAGGCCAGGGGAGGGGACCAGGCAGTCCGCGGGCTCCTCGTTAGGCCTCGACCATGATTCTAACGCCAGGCCCTCTGCTTCCTCGCTGTGCGATCCTCGATCCTGGGGCAGGGCCGATTTCACCCTAGACCTTGCCTTCCTCACCTGTGAGAACCCCAATCCCCCTGCCTGTTGTGGGGCGGCCCAGAGACCCATCCCACAGTGAACCCTAACTAGCTGTGTCTGGCCTCATAAGGGGCTGACGGGT
The DNA here is from genome assembly GCA_006408675.1 of Madoqua kirkii. NCBI lineage: Eukaryota > Metazoa > Chordata > Mammalia > Artiodactyla > Bovidae > Madoqua > Madoqua kirkii. The sequence goes on along the minus strand of SJYC01024706.1, from coordinate 8,505 downwards.
CTGCCCATTGATTCCTTCACCACAGTGCACTTGCTATGACTTTGTCTTTGAGATGGATGGGGAAACCAAGGCTCAGAATGGGTGGAGCACCAGCTGTCATTGGTCATGAATAATTACATGAGTAACTACTCATATCCTCAGTACTGCCCTGGGCCCAGAAGTTCTGATCAGTGCTTGAGGGGAGGAAGGGATGTCCACAGGGACTAAGAGACAAGAGTGTCACTGGTGGCCTTGGGCTCCAGGGAAGAAAGACCTAGAGGTCAGTGTTGAGGAGCAAGAGAGGCCGATGCTGATGAGTGTTTGCAGGAGTGGGGGGTCTGGTGCCGTGGACTCTGGAGGTGGCCTTGCTGTATGTCCCTGGGGAAGTACTTGCCCTCTCTGGGCCTCAATCAGACAGGGATGATGTTAGCGCCACCCCACAGGGCTGTGAAGGATTGCACGAGCCAATCCTCATTGGATCGAGTGACTGGAAGAAGGCCCGGGTGCACACAGTATGCCAAGGGCCTGGCAAAGGGTGCCAGGTGGGAAACAGGACCTGCGGTGGCCGCTGCTCACTCCTTCATGCACTATTTTCTGAGCGCCTACTCTGTTCCCAGCACAGTTCCAGGCGCTAGGCACCTTCATGCACTCACTGCCCAAGAGCCTGCTCTTCCTGATAGAGCGAACAGCAGGCACAAGAATCTGGAATCACCAACTCTACCTTTCTGGTGGGTCAGGCGCCCCCTGCCCCCTAAAAGGACTGACTTCTCAACTCCGACCTCCCTCTTATGCCCCACACGGAATCTAGCAGCGAATACTATTGCTCGGCCTTCAAGGTACATCCAGACCCCCAGACCTCCGCTTACCCCCTCCGCTGCCCCCTTGTGGCCTGGTCTCCAAAGGTGGGCACAAGAGGTCCTGTAAGAAGCTATGTCGGACGATCCTGTCCCTTTCAAAATCCTCTTGTGGCCTCAGACTCAGAAGCTCTGCAGAGCTTTATGTTTCAGCCCTGCCATCCTGACTTCTACCATTGCCCTCCTTCCTCACTGTCACAGCACCAGTCCTCCTCGATGTCCCAGTGAAGGGTCATACCTCGGGGCTTTTGCACTTGCTGTTCCTTCCGGCTGAAAAGCTCTTTCCCCACATATCTGCTTGGCACCTTCCCTCACATCCTTCTGTCTTCGTTCAGATATCACCTATGTAATGAGGCCTTCTCTCAAGACTCCACCAGCCCCTCCCGACGCCACCATCTTTCCATAGGGCTCCATCACCCATCTGCTTTACTCGTGTCTCTAGAACGGAAGGTTCCAGGGGCTTCCCAGGTGGCACTAGTGATAAATAACCTATGTGCCAAGGCAGGAGATATAAGACCCAATATAGGACCCTGGGTTGGGAAGGTCCCCTGGAAAAGGCCATGGCAACCTACTCCAGTATTCTTGCATGGACTCTCCCATGGACAGAGGAGCCTGGTGGGCTACAGTACATGGGGTCACAAAGAGTTCAAGCCCGAAGTAACTTAGCACACATGCACACCTCCCTTAATATACATAATATAAAAATCACCACTAGAATGTCCAGAAGACAGACTTAATTTTCCTTAGTTCACCACCATATCCTCTGGACATGGAATATATGACTCATAGTCAAGAAACATCAGATCAATGTAGAGAAATCAAAGGCAGATGCCCAGAGACAAAAATAAAAAAGGGGGAAGCAGAGAGGAGAGACCAGAAGTACAGACATCAGTCAGCAGGTCCTTGCCCCACAGCCAACCCAAACAGGAATCTTCCTTGTTGCCCTCCCTTGGAGACTGACTTGCCTCCCCTCAGCTGCACGTGGACTCCGCCTGCCTTGGGGTCAGCTCTGTGCCCCCGAGCAACCCCAGAGCCCCAGGAGCAATGCAGCAGCTCATTTCCTTGGGACCTGTCACATGCCTGACCCCATTTGAGACTCTCCACACATAACCTGCTCAACAACCCTGTAAGGCAACCCGATTTAAACAAATGAGGAAGCCAAGGCCCATGAGGGTGATGGAAGCTCCCCCCACACCCCCGGCCCCAAATGCAGTGAACCCAGTGGCAGAGCTGGGACTTGAACCTGTTTTTCCCCCATGAGGCTACAGGACCTAATTGATGCTCTGTGCTCTGAAGTCACGCCTGCCTCTGAACCCATTTCTTGGACGGCAGAAAAGGAGGGTCAGAGGGAGAAATGGATTTTCTGGGCATGGGGTCTGACCACCTTCCAAGCCCTGCGCCTCTTACCTGAACCCACCAGGACGTCTGGGTTCCCCAAAGTGACGGCTGCTGTGAAGTCGGAACCCCGGTACTCCCCATCCACCTGCCAGTTCACAAACTTCGACTGCTGGGTCTGTGGGGGGAGGGCCAAGTATGAGGGTGAAACTGAGCAGGACCCCATGGGGCCCGCAGGCACAAAAGGCCTTTCAGAGGCCTCCTCTTCTTGTTTGTAGGAAAAAGGCTTCAACCTCCTAGGCCTTCCCCGAGGGCAGATCCATTTACTCATCAGAGAAGAGAGAGAGAAAGCAGAAAGGAAAAGCAGTCCGGTAATAGTCACACAATAGTGCCGGGAGGGCTTCTCTTAGGGCTCAGCAAGTAAAGAACCCGCCTGCAATGCAGGAGCCACAGGAGACATGGGTTTGATCCCTGGGTCAGGAAGATTCCCCTGGAGGAGGAAATGGCAACCCACTCCAGCATTCTTGCCTAGAAAATCCCATAGACGGAGGAGCCTGGCAGGCTACAGCCCACAGGGTCGCAAAGAGTCGGACACGACTGAGCGACTTCACTCAGTCACGCCCTGAAAACTAGGGGGGAGTTTGGTCTGTAGAGAGCCAGCCACCTGTGTTTCTCACTTGATCTTTGCGATAAGCCTTTCTCTGCTCCAGACTCTGATGTTTCAGTTTGTTTGGCTGCACAGTGCCTTGAGTTCTTGGTTTCAACACCCAAGGGCAGCTTGGGGCTCAGGGAGGCTGGGGGCCGTCGCTGACTCCATCCTCCCACTCACCTGGATGGCCATCTTGGACCTGAGGCCAGGGCCCAGCTGATGAATGACCTGAGCATTGAGGCTGCCACTATTATCCATGTCACCCACCAGCACGGGGAATGCCTGGGGGTAGAGGGCAGGGTTAGAGGTGAGAGGCCTAGCGTCATGGATGGACATGCATGATGGGATCTGGTGAGAAGCCTAGGACTGGAAAGCCTAGAATGAGGTCCTCTCCTCCAGGAAGCCCTCTAAGACCACCTAGGCTGAGTTAGGCTCGCCTCTGGGCTCAGCCTTTGGGTTCCCCCATTTCGGTCCTACTCTCCCTGGACTGTTCCTCTCTAGAGACAAGCTTATTCTCTTTCTCCACTAGGCTGTGAGCCCCTATGGCTGTTTCAGTTACTGCTGTGTCCCCAGGACCACCTAGCACAGAGATGGGCAGGACATGGGGTGGGGGGTGCCCTGAAGGTTTGCTGAAAAAATGTTTATTGCATGGAAATAGTTAACACAAGCAAAAACCTAATTTAGCCCCCCCAACTCCACCTGTGTCCTGCCCCAGCCTCCTTCTGGGCTTCCAGTTTGGCCTTCAGTCTTCTAACCCAGCTTCCGCAGACAGCCTGAGAAATGCTATTTCCAAAGCACTCATATCACCGCATCTTCGCCTCCTTTAAATCTTTCCGTGGCTCTCTAGTGCCCCCTAGTGGAAGCTCAAATGCCTGGCTTGGCCTTCAGAGCCCTGCGTGATCTGCAGCCCAGCCCTGCCCGCTCTGGGTCATCACTGCTTGGTGACCCTGGTGTCCTCAGACTCACCCAGAGAAGTGGGGGTCAGGATGAAGCAATGACCCAGGTTTCCATGCACCCTGGAGAGACCCCGTTCCCACCTCCTCACACCACCAGCAGCCCAGTCTCCTACTGACAAAGCTTTCTTCCACTGACTGGCTACATTATTTGTTAGAAGATACAATGAATGAATGGCAAAAGGTATCTCACCTCTGTGGGACTCAGCTGCTTCGTCCCCACATACGTGACCCCAAAGTGGTAGTTGGACTCCCCGATTGTGCTGAGGGCTACTGTGTGGTTCACCTGGGAGAAGAGGGAGGGCTGTGGTGATGAGCCCGTGGGCCATTCCCCAAGGAACCCAGCTGAGCCCATTCCAGGTCAGCTCCCCTCCAGCCTGGGATGGGGGATGCTTGCCAATCTGACCGCCCAGTCAGGGCGTCTCTGGGCATGGCAGGGGATGAAGACTGGGAGGTGTGGCCTGACTAGATTAGACGCTCAAGAGAAGGGATGTTTGGGGCACACCTGGTACTTCATCCCTGCCTGGATGTTGGTTGCAGGGGTGGGTCCCTAAACCCTACCACTGGCCCCCGACTGAGTGGCCAGCCTGGTACTGTCTCTGGTGTCTTTAAGTATCAAGGAGCCAAGATCTTTAAGGAGGAGTTAAAGGACTGGAGAAGGGAACGGCAGCCCACTCCAGCACTCTTGCCTGGAAAATCCCGTGGACTGAGAAGCCTGGTAGGCTACTGTCCAGGGGGTGGCAAAGAGTTGGACATGACTGAACGACTTCACTTTCACTAAAGGACTGTATGTACAGATGCAGAGGGATGGATGGGATGACCTCTGGAGGATAATGGCACAAGAAAGGCTCACCTGGAAATGATTACTCAACCCTTTGTTGACTGTGAGCTTCACACCTTCCATCTGAATAGGAAACAACTCTGAAAGAGAGAAAAATGCTGTCACACTTCAACACACACACCCCATCTCTCATCCCTTTCTTCCCTATGGTCCCTACTCTCCCTTCTCCAGGAACCCACAGCCAGCACACTGCACAAAGCACCTCATCCAGTAAAGAGGCAGAACAGCCCAGAGGATGGGGTCAGGTCCAAAGCCTTTGCCTGCATCCAAATTCCAGTGCCACCATCTACTTCTTGTGTGACCTTAGGTGAGTTATTTTATCCATGTCAAACCTGTTAGTTGAAGATGCTCACCACATAGAAATACTGCAAGGATTTAATGAGTTAACACAGACTGAATGCCAGAACAGTGCTAAATAACCCACCACCACTTTCGCTACCACAATTACTCCAAGCCAAGATCTAGAAGCCTTGGGTTCCAGCCCCACTGATCCATTGCTGACACTGTGACCTTGGGCCTCGGTTTCCCTCCCGATCGCATGAGGCTGGCTTGGCCGATTCCTGGGGCACATGAGGTCCTTAAAGTATTTCTGTTCCGCTCTGGCATTCCATCCTGAGGTTCCATCATTTGATCCCGTCATCCTAAGCCCCAGGTTCAACGTTCCACTATTCGATCCCAACGTCAACTCCTAACGCTCTGTTAAATGATTCCAATGGTCCGTGCCAATTCCCAAAGTCCTCAGTGTGCTCCTCCTTCCCCCGAGATCCGGGCCATCACACCCCTGCCAGGCCCCTAGCCCCTCACCCTTGCACTTCCGGTGGCACTCCTCGAACGTGCCCGGGTTGGGCAGGCAGCCGCAGGCCCCATCGTCCCCGGTCCCTCCAGCGCTGGCAGCCGCAGTCCCGGGGGTCCGTTCGGAACCTCGACCTGTGCCAGCTCCAGCGCCCAGGCCGCCCCCGAGTGGTGGCAAAGTGAAGCCGGGAGGAGAGGGCGGAGGTGGCGGCAGTCCCACGAGGGGAGGCGCAGGCGGCGGCGGCGGCCCTGCGGGCGGCGAGCTAGCGGCCAATACGTTCCCCATGGTCGCCTGCAAGGGAAAAGGTCAGAGGGCAGAGGTCAAGGCCCGCAGGCTCCAGGCTGAGTCTCCAGCCAACACCCCCCAGCAAGTGAAGCCGGGAGGAGAGGGCGGAGGTGGCGGCAGTCCCACGAGGGGAGGCGCAGGCGGCGGCGGCGGCCCTGCGGGCGGCGAGCTAGCGGCCAATACGTTCCCCATGGTCGCCTGCAAGGGGAAAGGTCAGAGGGCAGAGGTCAAGGCCCGCAGGCTCCAGGCTGAGTCTCCATCCAACACCCCCCAGGCCCCCCCGCGCTCAGAACCCCAATTCTTACGCGCGGTAGCGCCTCCTCCCGGTCCGGGCTCCGCTCCCACCCCGTGGGCCACGCGCAACCGAACTCGCTGCCGCCGCCGCCACCGTCGCCCCGCCCCATCCAGCCCATTGGTTTAGCGGGTCCTGAGGTCCTCCCGCCAGCTGCAGGGTCTGGTCTTACTATTGAAGTCATGGATGAGAGTCCCACCCACCTCTTTGGAACGTCCTTTTCTGTTGGTTACCACTTGCAGACAGGTCACAGCACACCTCCGTGCCCTTCCCATTGGCTTAGGGAGCCCACGCCGATTGGCTCGCGATGCCGCGGGTTCCGGGGCTCACCCACCATTGGTCTGTGCTGCTCACTTTGCACCGCCCATTGACGTAACACCTCCGCCCCATTCCCGAAGGCGTCCCTCTTTCGACTCCGCCCCGTGGCGAAGATGTTAATGATAATTGGTTGGCCTTGGTCCTTGCAGCTTCCTGATTGGCTCCTTCAGGTACAAGGGGTCGGACCCTGGTTTCGTAAGCTATCTTGTGTGTTCATTGGCTAACGTGCGAGGTCAAGGGACACGGATAAAGATGGGTTGCGCAGCAGAGGCTGCTAGGCAGCAAGGTCAGCCCTCGTGTCCCACCAGGCAAAGCGGCAAAGGGGCGGCCCCCTAGTCCGAAGTCGGAGACCGAAAGCCGGAAGCGCTAGCTCTTCCCACAGTGCCACGGGAAGAATTCTAACTCGTTTTGTGAACTCCGTCCTGCTTCTTGTTACCCACAATGCCTCTTACCTATTTAACGGGACAGTTGCCGTAGGCCCACCCCTTTCGTTACCCATCGTGCTTTCGGTGTCTTTCCCCCAACCCTTGCCTCAGTCCCTGAAGCTTCTATCTTTGGCCCATTCATTCCTATCCCATTACCCAGCATGCCTTCCGCTCCATTCATTTCAACTTAGTTGCCTGTACGATCTTTAGCCCTTTTATGCCTGTTCATTTCCCACTTTCTTTCTTTCTTTTTTAAAAAATATGTATCTATTAATATTTGGCTGCACGGCTGGGCATGTGGGATCTTAGGTTGTGACCTGTGAATTCCTAGTTGCAGCACGCGGAATCTGACCACCAGGGAATTCTTCCCGCATTCTTCTTCTGCTGCTAAGTTGCTTCAGTCGTGTCCGACTCTGTGCGACCCCATAGACGGCAGCCTACCAGGCTCCCCCAACCCTGGGATTCTCCAGGCAAGAACACTGGAGTGGGTTGCCATTTCTTTCTCCAATGCATGAAAGTGTTGCTCAGTCGTGTCTGACTCTTAGCGACCCCATGGACTGCAGCCCACCAGGTTCCTCCGTCCATGGGATTTTCCAGGCAAGAGTACTGGAGTGGGGTGCCATTGCCTTCACCCGCATTCTTCTAGCTGTACCTTAATTGAGCATCAGGCTTTATGTCTATTGCTCAACTTGCCTGTGACCCCTGTTTCTCCCTTATTCATTCCTCTACCCCTGACTCTTTCAGAATTTTCCACAGTTGATTGTGATCCACACAGTCAAAGGCTTTGGTGTAGTCAATAAAGCAGAAATGGATGTTTTCTGGAACTCTCTTGCTTTTTCCATGATCCAGCAGATGTTGGCAATTTGATCTCTGGTTCCTCTACCTATTCTAAAACCAGCTTGAACATCTGGAAGCTCACGGTTCACGTATTGCTGAAGCCTGGCTTGGAGAATTTTGAGCATTACTTTACTAGTGTGTGAGATGAGTGCAGTTGTGTGGTAGTTGGGGCATTCTTTGGCATTGGAATGAATACTGACCTTTTCCAGTCCTGTGGCCACTGCTGAGTTTTCCCAATTTGCTGACATATTGAATGCAGCACTTTCAAAGCATCATCTTTCAGGATTTGAAATAGCTCAATTGGAATTCCATCAACTCCACTAGCTTTGTTTGTAATCATGTTTTCTAAAGCCTACTTGACTTCACATTTCAAGATGTCTGGCTCTAGGTGAGTAATCACACCATCGTGATTATCTGGGTCATGAAGATCTTTTTTGCACAGTTCTTCTGTGTATTCTTGCCACGTCTTCTTAATATCTTCTGCTTCTGTTAGGTCCATACCATTTCTGTCCTTTATTGAGCACATCTTTGTGTGAAATGTTCCCTTGGTATCTCTAATTCTCTTGAAGAGATCTCTAGTCTTTCCCCTTCTGTTGTTTTCCTCTATTTCCTTGCATTGATTACTGAGGAAGGCTTTCTTATCTCTCCTTGCTATTCTTTGGAACTCCTTGCATTCAGGTGCTTATATCTTTCATTTTCTCCTTTGCTTTTCACTTCTCTTCTTTTCATAGCTATTTGTAAGGCCTCCTCAGACAGCCATTTTGCTTTTTTGCATTTCTTTTCCATGGGGATGGTCTTGATCCATGTCTCCTGTACAATGTCATGAACCTCCATCCATAGTTCATCAGGCAGTCTATCTATCAGATCTAGTCCCTTAAATCTATTTCTCACTTCCACTGTATAATCATAAGGGATTTGATTTAGGTCATACCTGAATGGTCTAG
>SJYC01024701.1:0-20679 GCA_006408675.1 Madoqua kirkii | reverse complement strand
AACTCTTACCTAAAAATCGACTATCGCACGTTATATGTGACTAGGAGAAAGGAGAAGTTTCTTTTCTTCATCAGAAAGAGAATGTTTCTTGATTTTCTGCCAGGCAAGACTTTATGTTTTTGAACTTGACGAAGTTCAAGCGAAAGTCATTATCGCTGGATGGCGCTGAATCTGGGTGTGAAACAGGATGAAAGGAACCAGATGCTCCCTGGTGAGGCTGGCTTCCTGGAGCCTGGGGGCTTCACCAGCTGCTGGCCGGGGCCTACCTGCTGCCTGTTCAGGTGCCTCCAGGCGTCCAGGTGGCCCATGCCCGCCCGCCAGAGTCCACAGAGCAGGCTCTCTTGTCACTTGACCTGCGTTTAGAACAGAGCCGTGAGGGCAGGGGGGCCCGGACCCCACGTACTGCAGACGACAGAGGGGTGCAGGGCTCCCTCAGCCGAGCAGACTCTCTGCCGGAAGTGGTCCTGGGTCCCTCGGCCCAGCCCCAAGTGGCAGTGTGGTGTGTGGGCCTCTCGTGGGCCTTTCGTGACTGCTTGCCTGAACTTCTGTCAGCCTTTTTATTACATTAAAGAAAGGCCTTCTTAACTGCTAACCGGTGATGACGGGGAGTTAAACTCTGCCCATGCTGCCTGGTCAGACCTGGTCAAGGGCTTTGGTCTTGACTTTCCCATCCACATGGAGCCACGGAGAGAAGAGACACTGGTCTCAGCCATTGTGTCTAGCTATGGTCAGGGAGCAGCACTGGGGGTCTCGGGGTCAGGGAGCAGCGCTGGGGGTCTCGGGGTCAGGGAGCAGCGCTGGGGGTCTCGGGGTCAGGGAGCAGCGCTGGGGGTCTCGGGGTCAGGGAGCAGTGCTTCATGAATAGAAGAGCCGGTGTAGCTGCCCTCGTCTGTCACCTCCATTTCGCAGAAATTACTCCTGTAAACTTAGCTGCTTATTAGTTTCAATCAGGGAATACAAAGAAGCAATCAGAAGCACTATTCGAACTATTCCTTCTGACATTTTGGTTATTTGAAAAACAAAAAAAAGTTGGCTTTGTTTGTATTAATGCTGCTGCAAAAGGGAGAATTTTATTTTGATTGTGTTCCTTCTTTCATGAAACTCCTGTTTTAAAATGTAGTTGTTTCGTTGCTCAGTCGTGTCCGATTCTTTGCGACCCCATGGACTGCAGCATGGCCGGATTCCCGTCCTTCACCATCTCCTGGAGCTTGCTCAGATTCGTGTCCATTGAGTCAGTGACGCCATCCAACCATCTCATCCTCTGTTGCCCCATTCTCCTCCTGCCTTCAGTCTTTCCCAGCCTCAAGGTCTTATCTAATGAGTCACCTCTTAGCATCAGGTGGCCAAAGTACTGGAGCTTCAGCATCAGCCTTTCCACTGAATATTCAGAATTGATTTCCGTTAACATTGACTGATTTGATCTCCTTGCAGTCCAAGGGACTCTGAAGAGTCTTCAGCACCACAGTTCAAAAACATCAATTCTTCAGCGCTCAGCGTTCTATGGTCCAGCTCTCACACCCATACATGACTGCTGGAAAAACCATAGCTTTACCTATATGGGCCTTTGTTGCAAAGAAATTTCTCTGCCTTTTTAATATGCTGTCTAGGTTTGTCTTTTCTTCCAAGGAGCAAGCGTCTTTTAATTTCGTGGCTGCAGTCACCATCTGCAGTGATTTTGGAACCCAAGAAAATAACGTCTGTCACTGTTTCCATTGTTTCCACATTTGTTTGCCATGAAGTGATGGGACAGGGTGCCGTGATCTTAGTTTTTTGAATGTTGAGTGTTAAGCCAGCATTTTCACTCTCCTCTTTCACCTTCATCAAGAAGCTCTTTAGTTCCTCTTCGCTTTCTGCCCTAAGGGTGGTGTCATCTGCATATATGAGGTTATTGATGTTTTTTCCCTGCAGTCTTAATTCCAGCTTGTGCTTGCTTCATCTAGCCTAACATTTTGCATGATGTATTCTGCATATAAGTTAAATAAGCAGAGTGGCACTATACAGCCTTGACGTACTCCTTTCCCAATTTGGAACCAGTCTGTTGTTCCATGTCCAGTTTTAACTGCTGCTTCTGACCTGCATACAAATTTCTCAGGAAGCAGGTCAGATGATCTGGTATTCCCATCTCTTGAATTCTTCATAGTTTGTTGTGATCCACACAGTCAAAGGGTTTAGCATAGTCAGTGGAGCAGAAGTAGATATTTTTCTGGAATTCTCTTGGTTTTTCTATGAACCAGTGGACGTTGACAATTTGATCTGTAGTTCCTCTGCCTTTTCTAAATCCAGCTTGTATATCTGGAAGTTCTTGGTTCATGAACTGTTGAAGCCTAGCTTGGAGGATTTTGAACATTATTTTGCTAGCGTGTGAGATGAGTGCTACTATATGAAAATTTGAACTTTCTTTGGCATTGCCCTTCTTTGGGATTGGAATGAAAACTGACGTTTTCCGGTCCTGTGGCCACTGCTAAGTTTTCCAAATTTGCTGGCATATTGAATGCAGCACTTTAAGAATTTGAAATAGGTCAGCTGGAATTCCATCACCTCCACTAATTTTAATCATAGTCGATCAGGAACCAAAAACCTAAAATGTAGATCAGGAACCAAAAGCATGCATTCCCCCCCCACCCCCCCCACCCCACGATAGCCACAGAGTTCTGCATGGCCGCATGCTCAGCCAGGGATAAGTGTTTTCCTAAGCTGAGAAACTAAGCCTACCGTTCAGCTACAGCCTACAGACCAGCTAAAAGAAAGTCTAAAATCTTTTAAAATGTCATAGCCTGAGAGCCTTCTGTTTCTGTAGAGTAATCCTGAAAATGTGAAAACCTGAGCACGTTAGGCTTTGCTGGAATTTCCTCTCTTGTCTGGGAAAATGCCCCATCTGACTGCCCTTAGCAGGCATGGTGCAGTCTCATGGAAGAAATTCATGGTACCTGATCAGCATTTAAAAATCCCCTGTATCACTTGTATTTGAATTGAAATAACCTTTCCATGTCTCAAAAGTGAAGCAGGATTTCCTGTAGCTTAGAATATTGGGATTTCAGTCTCCAGATAGCCCAAATAAAACTTGCTCCATTGATATGAAAAGAACAGCCAAAGCCTTATGCTATCATCCTGTGACAGTTACAGAAAACAGCCATAGCTCTCTGTACATTTAGAAAGAAAAAGACCGTCTAAAAATTCAGGGATACATTTTTTTTTAAATGGTATCTGAGTTACTTCTTCAAAGAATCCTGTTCAAAAAAGCCTTGCACTTTGTTGAGCTTTGTGTTTGCCACAGGTTTATTTTCTTGGCTTGCATGATGATTAACAAGCTGTAGTGCCAAACGTGGGGACAGGACTTTTCCCGATGCTCCTTGATCCTGGCCATCGCCAGGGTTTCCTTGTGCTCAGTGAGTGTTTTTGAATCCTGCTGCTTTTAGCACATTGATCTTTGTTTGTTGCCCATTTCTCGAGTGTTTTCTGAGCCTGACATTGTCTGCGTGAGGCACTGTGGCTGAGTCTGTAACTCATCGCCACACCTAATTCTTCTCCCTCAGGGTCAGAAAGCAAACAAACATTAAGAAAGAAAGTTCCTCTTAGAATAGAGATCAAGGTTAAAGTTACGGTAATTTTTTTTCCTTTTAAAAAGTGTTTTCCTTGTGACTTCTCGGTTTATGTCTACTTGGCATTGTTTAAAATTATTAATTTGTGAGTGGATATAATTATAAATGAATTAACTTATAAATGAATATATTGATGTAACAGACACATATATTATGCAGACCCAGTAATAAAAGAAGAAATCAGGGAGATTTGGGCAGTAGGAATTTGGAGAAGCCTTAAGATTTTTATTCTTTCCCATCTCACACCTGGATTCTGTGTAAACTCTCACATTCTCAAATTAATTTCACTATAGCTCCTATGGATAAAAGAAATTAGGACCCATGGGAAATGTGGAGAGAATATTTATTCACAAGAAAGTTTTTCCTCTTTTCTGGATTTTATAATTTTGGTCATTATTTTTGAAAAGTATATCATGGAAGTTTTCAGACCTACATAAAAGTAGCAAAAATAGTACAGCGACTTTCCAAGTGCCTGTCCTGTAAATTTGATGAATTTGCCCGTCTTAACCAAGTAGCCTCCTTTTGATATTGTGCTGTGCTGTGGTGTTTTAGAGGAAAAACTACCAGCTGGTAGTGTTTCACTCCTAAAGACTTTGTAAGTACCTCTAGAAAGTAGGCTATTTTCTTACATAACCACATCCCAAGCACCATGCCAGTTTAAGAGTGTTTCTTTGTTACCTGCCAACACTCAACCTCTGTTCAGATTTCTACAAGTGGTGCAGAGAGGAGGCACGTGGGGTCTGCTCCTGCATTTGTGGTCAATGTGTTCATCTGGAAGTGTCTCTCTCTGCCCTTCTCTTTTTTTCTGTGTGATGACTCGTTGAAGTAACAAGTATCAAAAGAACCAAGTCCCACATTTTGCCTTTTTTCACTTGACTTCTACTAGGCTGTGTTTCTTTCCTTGGCATTGTCTGCAGTCTTACAAGGTGGATGGTGCCCGTAGTTTAGTCACGGAAGTCATGTCCTACTCTTGGAACCCCATGGACTGTGTAGCCCACCAGGTTCCTCTGCCCATGGGATTTCCTGGGCAAGAATACTGGAGTGAGTTGCCATTTCCTTCTCCAAAGAAGGTAGGTGAAAGACCCGATCAGATTCGGGTTCCTTTTGGTTCTCAAAGCTCCACGGCTGACCCTACTTGGCTCTTCCGCAAGGCGGCTTGTGTCTTGTCTGGTCCCCCTTCTTCAGGGATGCTGTGGGTAGTCTGCAATCCCAGGAGGTGCCCCATCAGCCTCTCTCTGATAGTGCACTAGGTCCTGATGACCTTGACCTGAATAGGATTTAGGTTTTACTAGGATTTTTTGTTAGAAGTTTTCTAATTTTATTATTTCTATACTTACTAGCTAGATGTAACCATAAAGAGGAACTTTGCTTCATCATTTTGTACTTGAATAATTAGTTTTCTCCTTTAAGAACCAGTTTTAAGGATAAAGCTTGATTCCTTTTAATCAGAACCAAAGAGCTTTTCATTAACTTTTTGGATTTCAGCTCTTCTCTTCTAACGTCACTGGGAGTTAACGGGCTTCTTTATAGTCACTGTTGATTCAGTTGTGGTCATTTTTTAGGGTCTAACGGTCCTGTCTTTGGCCAGCAGGAGCCCCGTCCACCGGCTCCTGTGTCCTTCTGACGCAGTCTCACCCATCTCTTCCTCCCTGATTCGGCCCCGAGAGGGGTCACAGCAGACCTTCGTTCTTCACGTCTTGGTCCTAAGCACATGATCTCCCCTGTCAGATCATCTCAGACCTGGAGTCTTGGAACGATGAGCTTTCTCAGCAAATGAACGACTTCGACACGGAGGACCTCACGATCGCGGAGCAGCGCCTGCAGCACCACGCGGACAAGGCGCTGACTATGAACAACCTGACCTTCGACGTCATCCACCAAGGGCAGGACCTGCTGCAGTACGTCAACGAGGTGCAGGCTTCCGGTGAGCAGCACGGCCGCCCCGCCTCGGCCCGGGCGCCACTCGCCCTGGGATGCAGGTGTCACGCCTGCTCTCTGAAGGGAGACGTGTGCCTGCTTTCACCCACGTGAAAGTGGATGTGTTAGTCAGTCAGTCGTGTCTGACTCTTTGCGACCCTGCGGACTATAGCCCTCCCGGCTTTGTCCATGGGGATTCTCCCAGAAAGAATACTGGAGTGGTAGCCTTTCTCTTCTCCAGGGGATCTTCCCAACCCAGGGACTGGACCCCGGTCTCCTACATCACAGGCAGTTTCTTTACCATCTGAGCCACCAGGGAAGCCCTCGCCCGCATGATACGGTCACATTTAACATTATGACTAGTGTACTTCCCCCTAATATTCTTTCACGTTATTTCAAGTGGCATGAAGACTCGTTTTACAAATGATTTATTGTTGTATCTCCATGAATGAAAAGTAAACCCCAAGAAAATATTTTGATCTCCTTTGGTTTTTTTTTTGGCAGTTTACATTTTACCAGCAGATGTCACTGTAGGCTCAAAACCGTGGAGGGGACTGTAGTGTTAGAAATTTAGCAGCAGGAGAAGGCACTGGCTCCCCACTCCAGTACTCTTGCCTGGAAAATCCATGGACGGAGGAGCCTTAGAGGCTGCAGTCCATGAAGTCACTAGGAGTCGGACATGACTGAGCAACTTCATTTGCACTTTTCACTTTGATGCATTGGAGAAGGAAATGGCACCCTACTCCAGTATTCTTGCCTGGAGAATCCTAGGAATGGGGGAGCCTGGTGGGCTGCTGTCTATGGGGTCACACTGAGTCAGACACGACTGAAGCGACTTAGCAGCATCAGCAGCAGCATACTGCAATACTCCTGTTACACAAGTCAGATTCAGTGTTTTCTCAAGAGTTGAATAGGTATGCTGTGGATAACAAAAATAAGCCAAAGTTCGCTCATTTATGAAGGACTTCTCACTTTGACCAGGTATCAGTATAGGAGGAAAAGCACATAAATAAGTAATGAGTTTGGTTTGATTGTGCATAGTCACTCAGTCGTGTCCAACTCTGCAGCCCCATGGACTGTAGCCCACCAGGCTCCTCTGTTCGTGGGATTCTCCAGGCAAGAATACTGGAGTGGGTGGTCATGCCCTCCTCCAGGGGATCTTCTCAACTCAGGTCTCCCGCATTGCTTTGATTAGCTGTACCTTAGATTTGGCTTTGGACCCCATCAAACTCATCTTCTGAGGCACACTTGTGTGCTTGGAGGTACACGTAAACCCCCTCTGCCGGCTTCAGCCTTCCCAGTCATGGCTTGGCCCCCGCCGGGTAGGTAGGTCAGGTTCTAGATTTAGCGTGTACATCATGCACCAGTTAAGAACAGGTTGAAGTGCTGGTTGAACTCAGGGTGTCCCTTCAACATCCACAGGTGTGGAGCTGCTTTGCGACAGAGATGTGGACATGGCCACGCGGGTCCAGGACTTGCTGGAGTTTCTGCACGAGAAGCAGCAGGAACTGGATCTCGCGGCTGAGCAGCACCGGAAGCACCTGGAGCAGTGTGTGCAGCTGCGCCACCTGCAGGCCGAAGTCAAGCAGGTAAACGAGGCCGGAGGTCCACGCCGGACCCCGAGGACCCACAAGTGCGCTCCCGGTGACTCGGTGTGCGAGCGCTGGGCAAGGTTGGCCCTGATCAGAACACAGCCCTCCTATGTAAGGGTAGAGCATGCCCCCTGGCACAGCTGCAGCTAGCTGAAAGCAGCCAGTGCCCCGGCAGCTGTGCGCGTATTACCCTAGTAGAAAAGCCTTCGCCACCGACAGGCCGACCACTTACGAGGCACCTCCCCTTCGCCTGATTTGTCATTGGTAATCTCTTGCCTGAAACTCTGAACGTGGTGCTTCCTGGGCAGAGTAAATACATAATTTTTTTTTTTTTCCTCCTCAAATAAGCTATTATTAATCTGCCCCAGACCAAGGCTGTGTATGGCTGGGGTCTTCTTGTTTTGTCAGAACTCTATACTGCCAACTCCCAGATAGCATGGCAAAATAAAAATGGACATCTGGAACAGATTGGTTTCAGCTCAGTACCCGCGGGGTTCCATGCCTGTGTGTATTAAGCATGTCCGTGACATTTTCCCTCATGAGCCAGGGAAACCATGGAAGTATGGATTCCCAGGATTCTGGTAGGTGCACAGAAAAACACATGTTAAGTTTGATCAGAGGGGACTTAACGGTTGCCAAAGGGCTGCCAAGTGGCCATTGTAGCCCCAGCCATCACCTCCACGTTCCAGGCATCAGGAAGGGGAAAGCATAGCAAGAAAGAGACAGCACCTGGATCAGTAAAGAAAGATGTTCCCCAAATGCTCCCCAAAGCTCCTGCTTTGATCTCAGTGGCTGAAATTATGTCATACCTGTAGCAAGCTGTCATGGTAGCTGAGAAGTAGCTTTATCTCAAGCTCTTTTCCACAAGTTGGGATTTTTCTGAATGAAAGAGCTGAGGAAAGTAGGTATGGGGTAGGTAACCAACAATTTCTGCCATGAGCGACTGTCCAGACTGACCTTCCACACTCTCTGTGGCTTCCACAGTCAGAACTGGCTTCTGGTTCCGTGATGCTGAGACTGGTGGTGTGGTCCTGATTTTCAGCAGACCGCGGAGCTCATCCTTTGGTTCCTGTGCTGTCTCAGCACTGACACTAATGTGGAGGACACGTTAGTGAGGTCAAGGAGCTTATCAAGCAGCTTGGTTGCTCTGCATGTTCCTCACGCCTTAAAGGAGTGAAAGATACGTGCATTTTTATTGTCAGGAAATTCTTTGCAGTAGTAGCTTTTCTGTCGTGTGATTTTCAATCTGTGTTGACCCATGGACTAATGAACACTCCTCTGGATGCTCAACCTTTTTCAGCTCTCACTAGAAACTAAACATGAGAGAATGAACTTCACTTTTAATTTTTAAAGTTAAGGTTGTGTGTGTGTGTGCGTGCGTGCGTGCGTGCGTGTGTGCATGCGTGTGTAAACCTTTATCTTTCTATTTTTGGTTGTGCCGGTTCTTCCTGCCGCCTGGGCTTCTCGAGTTGTGGCGGGTGGAGGCTCCTCTCGAGCTGCGGTGTGCAGGCTCCTCATTGCACCGCTTGTCTCTTGTGAAGCACAGGCTGTCGGACACGCTGGCTTCAGTGGTTGCGGCCCCCAGGCTCTAGAGCACAGGCTCAGTCACTGCAGTGCACGGGCTTAGTTGCTCCACGGCTTGTGGGATCTTCCGGGCCAGGGAAGGAACCCATGTGTCTGCTACACTGGCAGGCAGATTCTTTACTCCTGAGCCACCAGGGAGGCCCCTGAATTAATTTCACAATGCAGCACTTAACACTCAGATCACACGGAAGGGAAGCAGGCAGTTGCCAGTAGGGTCACGAGGAAGTCAGTGCTCCCTAGCCGACAGGAGCCGCTTGACCCCCCAGCCCTCGGGCCATGTCCCTGCTGCACCGAGCCCGGTCGCCCTGGGAGGGGCTGCTGCTGGGAATCCCCCGTGTTGCGTTCCAGGTGCTGGGCTGGATCCGCAATGGAGGTCCATGCTGAACGCCGGGCTCATCGCGGCCAGCTCGCTGCAGGAGGCGGAGCAGCTGCAGAGGGAGCACGAGCAGTTCCAGCACGCCATCGAGGTAGGGACCCGGGAGCCCTCGGAGCCCTGCCCCTCCGGCCCCAGGGCCAGCCCGCTAGGCCCCGAGATGGCCGTGCCTGCCAGCCTGCAGTCAGCGCATCACAGGAGCAGGAGTCCAGCAAGCGCTGGATGCGCCCATGCCAGCAGGGCGGCCTCGCCACAAGGGCCCCGGGGGCCGAGGGTGACTCCTGCCCACCCCCTGCTGTCCCATGGCTGGCAGGCCCTGGCAGAAACACCTCATCACCAGGGCGCCCAAGCTGGGGTCTTCACTGAGGTTCTGTCCATTTTGCTGGTCTCAGAGGCACGGGGCGTGCACTGGGGGTGGGTTATTTTCATAGATCCATTGTTATTTTCATAAATCTAGTGGATTTTCATAGATCCATTGTCTGGCACGGACCTCCAGAGAGCACAGTTGGTTCATTCTTGGCTTTTTTTAACTGTGTCTCTCTTTTTCTTTTTTCTTTTAATCAATAGTTCTTGAAAACCTGACTTGTCCAAAGTATAAGGTCCAAGTGAAATAGAGTGTTCGCTTAGACCACCTTTTTCTCCACTCGTTCATTTGCCTCTGGCTGCTCTTAGGAGAAGGATCAATGGGCACAATACACTCGGAACATTTCAGCAGCTTTTTTTTTTCTAGAATATTGGCCGCTAAGGGTTTTTCCTGGTGTTTCTGAAAAGTTGAAAACCCCGCAGCCGAGACCCATGCTGGAAAATTCCTAAGGCATTTATTTCATCCTTCACTGGGTAAACACAAACAGTTGTGGGTTGGCATAAGGACTTCCTTTCTCTAACCTGTTGGCCGTGTTTTTCCGCGTGTCCTGATGAAGTCGTGTTAACTGGAGTTGTTTCCGTGAAATCGAGCAGCACTAAAGAAGCCGCAGCCTTCCCCGTGTGTGGCGTGACCCCCCCCAACTCAAGAGCCTCCCCTCTCCCCTCCCCCTTAGAAGACGCACCAGAGCGCCCTGCAGGTCCAGCAGAAGGCCGAGGCCATGCTGCAGGCCAATCACTACGACATGGACATGATCCGGGACTGTGCCGAGAAGGTCGCCTCGCACTGGCAGCAGCTCATGCTGAAGATGGAAGACCGGCTGAAGCTGGTGAATGCGTCCGTGGCCTTCTACAAGACCTCGGAGCAGGTGGGGCCCCCTGCCCACGCGTCCCCGAGGCCCTCCTCCCTCGGGCGACTCAGTCCCTGCCTGGCCAGGCATTCCCGGACCAGTCAAATCCCAGCATAGCAGAGAAGAGCAGCCCCATAGACTTGGGATTATTCTTGCTTATTAGGATGATTAGTCCTTAGGTGTCAAGGAATAACAGGTTGGAAAGGATCTGAGAAGAGACATCCCTTTCCCTCTTATTTAAATACACATCCTGAAGCAGGGCAGATTGAGACAGGAAAGTCCCCTTTTGTCTGTCCTTGTTCTGAAAAGCCCGCGTGCATCCCCATGTCCGGCAATGGCCTTGGTGCTCGGGCCAGGACCGGTCACCCCTCCTGTCCCCTGCCAGGAGGCCCCACTGAGCCCGGCCCCTGTCCCGCCGCAGGTCTGCAGCGTCCTGGAGAGCCTGGAGCAGGAGTACAAGAGGGAAGAGGACTGGTGCGGAGGGGCTGACAAGCTGGGCCCCAACTCTGAGACGGACCACGTCACCCCCATGATCAGCAAGCACCTCGAACAGAAGGAAGCGTTCCTGAAGGTACGGAGCTGGCCTTCTGGGTGCTGGTCCCTCGCTCACGGGGTTCGTAGGCCCAGGAGGCTCCACCTGAGCCTGGGGAGTGTCTGGATGCCTTCGTCCCCGCACGCCCCTAGTGCAGGGAGTGATGGGGTGACCCTGCTACCCTGGTGGCTCAGACGGTAAAAAAAATCCACCTGCAATGTAGGAGACTCAGGTTCAATCTCTGGGTCAGGAAGATCCCCTGGAGAAGGGAATGGCTACCCACACCAGTATTCTTGCCTGGAGAATCCCATGGACAGAGGAAACTGGTGGGCTACAGTCCATAGGGTCACGAAGAGTCAGACAGGACTGAGTGACTATCACCTTTCACTTTTGCATCAGCAACAAGTTAACTGATCAGAGATCTTGAAGTCTTTTTTTTCAGTTGTAATTTACGCTCTCCTACTTTTCACAGAGAAGGAGCTAGATAGAAATCTGTGTGTATATATAAAGAATGGGTAGAAGTCCCAATACCAAGTGATTCTGAACTGACGTGCAGAAATTGATTTGCTGAAACAAAACTGCTTAGAGGTCAAAATAATTTTCCTTTGGAAATTCAGCCTTTTTAGCAACAAAGACTATCTCAGAACATGTGTGAGCCCAGTGTAGAGTGGACACAGAGCAGGAACACCCCTTGGGATCATAGGACCAGTTACTAATACTTAGTCAGGAAATGTTTCCTGCAAGAGAAATTTAATCCCATTCGGGCGCAGCTGGAAGTCTTAACTCTGAGAAGGTTTAAATAAGTCACTTTTCAAGGCTGTCTTGTTATTTTCATATATAGTCACATACGAGTGACTGGTGTGCTTCCCAACAGTTAAATTTTAAAAAGGGGTTGAAAGGTTCAGCTACATTAATTTGGAACAGTTTTCCACCTTGCGTTCTTCCACGTGTGAAAATGACCTCCTGGGTTCTTCTGGTGGCCACTCAGATGTGTTGAAAATAGGCTTGGTGTTTACTGTCCATTATTGCTTGAAGAAGTTTAGTTTTCCTTGTGGGTCCAGCATCCTGACCTTGGCCAACACCATATCCGGTCATGTTTAATCATTTCTGTTTCTGTTTCATTTTGAAGGTGATCCTCTCAGCTGAGGAAGTTTAGAGTTATTATTTGGTCTGAGAGAACAAATTGTAACCTTTGAAAACTCTTAAACCTAGTATCTGACCTGTTACAAGCTTCTCCCACAGAGGTTTTCCTTTAAGCAAATCAAGGTGGGAAAAGGGAGCTTCCGAGGTCTTGAGTTACAGCTGTTCAAATAGAACCTGAAAGCCCCTGCCTCTGCTTGTTGCTGCCGTTTAAGTTTACAAACAAAAATCAAACACAGACCGGGTCAGATTCTTTCATTCATCTAGGATTATGTCTTTGACGTGTTGGACATTTTCAAACATTTTATTGTAGAAGTTTAAAAATGTGTACAAAAATTGAGAGAATGGGTAATGAACCCCTGTGTACTTCTCACCCAGATTCAGCCATTACTAACATGTGGGCATATGCCCATCTTTCCTGGATAATCTTAAATTCTAGGTATTACACCAGTTTATTTATAAGTACTTCTGTGTGTGTCTAAGTATTTAAATTCTTCCTTTCTAAAACCGTTGAGGGTATGAAAGTGTTAGTCGCTCAGCCGTGTCCAGCTCTTTTGTGACCCCATGGACTGTAGCCCACCAGGCTTGTCTGTCCATGGAATTCTCCAGGCAAGAATACTGGAGTGGGTGGCCATTTCCTCCTCCAGGGGATCTTCCTGACCCAGGGATTGAATCCAGGTCTCCTGCATTGCCGGCAGATTCTTTACCATCTGAGCCACTAGGGAATCCCTCTGAAACCATTCTGTAACCACAATACCATTATCGGATCTGAAAAAGTAATAACTTATTTTATGTAAAATTCAGCAGTGTTCAAATTTCTGCAGTTGTCCCGTGAATTTGTTTCTATACCTGGTCTTAATTAAAATCCAGACAAGGCCCATGCATTGATTTGATTGGTATGTCTCTTAAATCTTAGTCTAAACCTATCCTCCCTTTTTCAATTAGCATTTGTTAAGTAAAGAAATGAATTATTCATGCTGTGGAATTCCCCTCACCCCGGGTCTGGTGATTGCATCCTGTGGGTCACTTAGCACCATCCTGGTTTCTCTTGGCTGGATCGAGGGCCCTGATCGGGTTCGGGTTTGAGTGCGTGTGTGGGGCGTGCTTAGAGTGCCTCACGGGTGATGCCGTGTGTTTCCCCTGGCACTGCCTCGGGACCCACGCCGCCCCCTCCTGCTGTCTCTGTGATCTGAAGGTTTATCAGAGCCTCAGACACGTAAGCCTGTAGCATCCCTCGTGTACTCTCTCATCAGCCTTTAATCCACTAGGTTTGGCTGCCAGTGGTGGTATCGCTTCATTAGGAGCTGCACAGGGAGGCAGTCTTAACGTTCCTTCTGTCTTGGTTAGACGAAATTATTTCCTCCTCGGTTATTTGGTTACGCTACAGTAGAGTTTGGCCAAATAATGTGGGATTTATGCGTGACTGTTTCCCTCTGTTGATGATTTTCAGAATAATGAGCTGTTTCCCTGGCAACCTCTGCCTGTGATCAGTGTGTTCTTGTAGCATCATCATGGATTTTAGCATTTGGTGTGTTTCAGTCACTCGCTGAAATCAGGTGTATATCTTTTCATATCCTAAACTTGTCCTGCTGGTGACAGCCCCTTCCAGTCAGGCTGACCCGGATGTCCTTTTGACATGACCCTAGTAGTCTTCATGGCTTTCTTGCTGTTTGACATGACAGCTTATTTCAGTCTGATCAGTAGAGGCTCATGGTGTATTTTTCTCACTAAAAAAAAAGATACTGCAGCCCCTGAAAAGGCCTAGGAAGAGTGCTCAGCCCACTGATGGCGAGCATCCCTTGTGCCCGGGTTGTGGGCTCTTAGTACCATTCACTTACGAGAAGGACACGGAGCTCCTTGAGGACAAGATTGACTCCAGATCTGGGCTAGGCAGTGGGCAAGACATTTCCCTTTATTAATCAAGGGATTTTAATCCCTTTAATCCTCCTAAACCATTTTGATTTATATTTATCTGTCTTCTGTTAAATAAAACTTTAATACAGTAATGAAATTACTTTTTTGACTTCTAAACATATGCCGTAAGTTGTCTGTTACCTCAGTAAAACTGTATAACAAACCACCGTGCAGTTCAGTGGCTCAAACCAAAGGGTTACAGGCTAAGACCTGACGGCTAAATGCATTTACTCCTATTGACTTAAGTGTCATCCGTGGCTGCCTTCAGCTACAGTGGGCAGGTTGAGTAGGTACAGCAGAGACACGGAGACCGCGTGACTCGAGAGCTGACTGTACGTATTATCTGCCTGCTGCAGAATTCCCAGCCCTCCAACCTAGAGTTTCTCCCAGGGCTGCGATCAGGTATTGGCCAGGGATGAGTCACCTCAAGGCTAAACTGGGAAGAAAGGCTTCACTTCCCCCCTGGCTGCAGCCCAGGGGTCACCTTCAGTCCCTGGCCCCCTGGACCTCACCACGGGGCAGCTCTCAATATAGCAGCTGGCTTCATCGGAGCAAGGGCTCCAAGACTGAGATTTCTTTTTTTTAATTGCAATGGGATTCAGCCTGTGTATTCTCCAGACTGCAAACTGGCCAGACGGACGCTTTAGACGTGCGATAGAGCACCATGCTCCCGTCAGTGGTGTACACCGAAGGCGTGTCTGTGTGAACCCTGTGAACACGTTGCTCTGCTTTGTTGCTTAGGCCTGCACGCTTGCCAGGAGGAATGCGGACGTCTTCCTGAAGTACCTGCACAGGAACAGCGTGAACATGCCAGGCATGGTGACGCACATCAAAGCCCCCGAGCAGCAAGTGAAAAGTGAGTGCGCAGGGCTCGGCCGGCGGGGGCCGGCAGCGTGCGCTCGGGCGGCCCCGCCAGGGCTTCGTCTCATCTTTAAAGTGGTTTTTTTTGGTGCTTTGTTTTTTTTTCAGTTATGAAAGTATATCACATTTATAGGAGACTTGGAAGACACAGACCTAAATTACGTATAGTTCCACTATATATTACAATGCTTTAAGTAGATAATTAAGACTTTTAGTTGGGGTTACAATATCAAACTCTCAAAAATTTGTAGAATGAAAATACAGAGAAGTAGAGGATATAGTAGACCTGGAAAGCACTCTGCACCAGTTCAACCCAGTTAAGATTTATCCAGTTTCCACACAACAGTAGGATACAAATTCCATTCCAGTTCTCATAGACGATAAACTGGGAGGCACTGGAACATATCCAGGATCATAAAACAATGTGGAAGAGTTTCATGGTCTAAAGGTATTGAAGTCATACAGAGTCTGTTCTCTTACCACTGTGGAATTATGTTAGAAATCAGTATCAAAAGATATTTGAAAAGAACCCATTTTTTCAAATGCAATATGACATTTACCAAGAGAGATCTTTGGCTTGCCATGGAAAGCCTCAATAAAGTGAGAAGACTGAAAAAATCAAAAGAGGGTGATTGCAGAGAAGGAAGCATGTCAATGAGAAACTAATCTCAAAATGAGAAATTAGTATCAAAGATACTGTAAGACTCCCACGTATTGGGAAGTTAAATGTCCACTAAGGGTTCATTTTAAATGTCTTTTTAATTTCATTAAAGTTAATCATAAGTTGTCTTACTTTAGTAATAAAATATTTAATAAACAGGTTTATAATTTATTGAGTCAAGGTAAGGGAGAAAATGCAACATGTTCAAGGTATTTATTAACATTGACTGTTTTATTCAAAGTAAGTAAAAATATGAATCAGGGAAAAAATGAAAACCAGAATTATCTATAGGCCAATTATTTTTAAAAGTTTAAATCAGAAAAATGATATATACATTTCAATGCTACACTGTGTTACCAGTTTTATATACTTAAAGCATTATTAGTAAAAGCAGATTGCAAAAGAAAGTTATGTAGGTGGGTATCCTTTGAATTTAAAAATCTGTAAAAGCCATATGCACACATTTGGAAATGCATCGTAAAAGAGCTGGGAGCAATTATACTAGACTGTAGGTAGCGTTGAGACAAGTGGAAGTCAAGGCTACTGATAATTTTTAAGCCATAGAATTCTGATTGACTTTTTGCAATAAAAATGTACCCAAGTGATATATCGCTTTCAACTTAATCATAATTGTTTCTACAAGCTGAATTGGAATGACATGGAAGTGGGTCCTCAGGAAATGATGAGAGTTGTTTAAAACTACTGATACTTGGGCATTGTTCTATCAGCTTCCATCCTCACCCGAGCCTCAGCACTGCTTCAGGCAGAGGCTACAGAAATAACGGACTAAAAGAGACTTAGAGCCATTTCATTGTAAGTGGTAGGATAATTTTTTGACAGGCTTCAAGTTTCAGTCCTAATTAGTTTCACTAAACTAGTTCACTTTTTCAAGCAAAGAGACCATAGCATTACCAACCTCCAAGCTGCGGGTGTGTGGCTCCAGGCTCCTGCTTCTCACAGCGCTGACTGTGAGGAGCTTGGTAAATGTTTGTGGAAAAGTTGTTTTCCAGTAAAGTTATATTCTAGGTATCACTTATTTGATTTGCAATTCCAGTCGGGGAATCTTTTTCTAAAGTTTTTTCTTTTTTTTTTAAATCTGTTTACTTTATAAACTTCTTGAATAAAAACAGACTACCTGTAAAGGATTTTTAAAGTGTACAGACTTTATAAATTACCTAATTCCTTTGCCAGTGGTAACCTCTGTGAGGACCTTTTTGCATATAGATGGACATACAGATATAAACATGTTTAGCTTCAACTCATCCATCTGGCTTGTTAGTTTCTGTGGTGTTTTTTTTTTTCTTTTCTTTTTTTTTTTAAAATCACAATGGAACTATATTCCTCTGCAATTTTCTTCTTTCACTTAGTAATAATCTTACTCTGTATCAGAAGTTAGAGACCTGGTCTGTTGTTTTTCTTGTCCAGCACTGTACTGATTCCGTAATTGATGTAACGTGACCCCTAATTGACGTTCTCTTACGTTGCTGCCAGTTTTTGCAAACAGCGCCTCGGTGTGTGTGCCACCTGTACAGGTCGTGTTGGGAGCTTGTGTCAGCAGCGAATCTGAAAGATACACACCTGGTTCAAGGGTGCGCACACCTCGCTGTCATTGCCTGTTGCCCGGTTACCATCTACTGGGTCTGTACTCCATTTCCCTCCCTCAGTAATACACATACACAGGTTTTCTCTGTCCCTCCAGCCCAGGGCAGCGTGGTCCTGGCCAGGAAAATGGCGAAAACTGATCCCATTGCTTGAGGGAGACGAAACGTGTGTCCATATTTTTAGTTGGCCACATATCATTTCATAAAATCACGACCTTCATGTTTGTATGCTTTGCTCATTTTGCCAACAGATTATTCACATTTTTCCCATTCGCTAGTTGGTAAATTTGGAGAAGGCAATGGCCACCCCACTCCAGTACTCTTGCCTGGAAAATCCCATGGGTGGAGGAGCCTGGTAGGCTGCAGTCCATGGGGTTGCTAAGAGTCGGGCACAACTGAGCGACTTCACTTTCACTTTTCACTTTCACGCATTGGAGAAAGAAATGGCAACCCACTCCAGTGTTCTTGCCTGGAGAATCCCAGGGATGGGGGAGCCTGGTGGGCTGCCATCTATGGGGTCGCACAGAGTCGGACACAACTGAAGTGACTTAGCAGCAGCAGTCGGTAAATTAGATCCATGTCTCATTTGTTCCCAGTGGTTTTTCTGGGCCCTTCATTGGTGTAATATTTTTACATATGCGCTGTTTCATTTGATCATGACAGTTTTAATTCTCATGTAATCAGATTGTTGTCTTACGTTTTCCTTTCTGGCTTTGTGCTTCTCAACCTCACGTCCTCTCCTCTCTTAAGAGTTTGGTTTCAGTTTTGGTTTTAACACCCTTCATTTTCTTCTACTGCACCACCATTTTGATTGGCTTTTTTTGTGTGTGTAAATTAATTTATTAATTTTAGTTGAAGACCTGCTGAAGTTCCTTCTGCGGGAATGTTCTCAGAGTCTCGCACGAAGTACCTAATAATTGTGTTTTCCCAGGCATCCTCAGATTTCCCCAACAAAGGGCGCAGTCGCTGCCCCACTGACCCTGCTGAGCTGAGGGGTTAGAGGCTGGCTCAGTGTCCAGTGACCTCAGTCTTAAGAGTGAGCTGGAGCGGTCTGGGCAGGCGTGTGAAGACAGCCGGGCAGGCAGGCAGCGTGGCTCAGTGTCTGATGATCTGCAGGGGCACTTGCATTTAAAAATCTCTAAAGATGCCTGCCGTTTCCTGGGCGTGTTGGTTGACCGCGGGCACCGCCATGCCGCTCTCTGCTTGCTCTCTCAGATATCTTGAACGAGCTCTTCCAGCGGGAGAACAGGGTGCTGCACTACTGGACCATGAGGAAGCGGCGGCTGGACCAGTGCCAGCAGTACGTGGTCTTTGAGCGAAGCGCCAAGCAGGTCAGTCCCTGTCTCTTATACACATCTCAATGCTTTAAGTAGATAATTAAGACTTTTAGTTGGGGTTACAATATCAAACTCTCAAAAATTTGTAGAATGAAAATACAGAGAAGTAGAGGATATAGTAGACCTGGAAAGCACTCTGCACCAGTTCAACCCAGTTAAGATTTATCCAGTTTCCACACAACAGTAGGATACAAATTCCATTCCAGTTCTCATAGATGATAAACTGGGAGGCACTGGAACATATCCAGGATCATAAAACAATGTGGAAGAGTTTCATGGTCTAAAGGTATTGAAGTCATACAGAGTCTGTTCTCTTACCACTGTGGAATTATGTTAGAAATCAGTATCAAAAGATATTTGAAAAGAACCCATTTTTTCAAATGCAATATGACATTTACCAAGAGAGATCTTTGGCTTAGCCATGGAAAGCCTCAATAAAGTGAGAAGACTGAAAAAATCAAAAGAGGGTGATTGCAGAGAAGGAAGCATGTCAATGAGAAACTAATCTCAAAATGAGAAATTAGTATCAAAGATACTGTAAGACTCCCACGTATTGGGAAGTTAAATGTCCACTAAGGGTTCATTTTAAATGTCTTTTTAATTTCATTAAAGTTAATCATAAGTTGTCTTACTTTAGTAATAAAATATTTAATAAACAGGTTTATAATTTATTGAGTCAAGGTAAGGGAGAAAATGCAACATGTTCAAGGTATTTATTAACATTGACTGTTTTACGCAGGCCGCCGCCATCAGATGGGCAGCTGCTGACCCCGCAGTGGATGGCAGATCACGCCCTCATGAGCAGACACCACCTTGCCTTGCCTTTTACTTAAGTTCGTTGCAGGAAAACCCCACGGCCTCATGCACGTGTGTCCCTCGGTGATTTTGGCCTCAACAAGCTTGCCGTTCAGCTCTGCTTAACATTGTGAAATCATCATGATGATTTCAGTCACTGGAAAATAATACAGGGGCAGCCTTTTAGATCACTGTGTCTACATTTTCAAGATACAAATTGTGCTCTTCAGATAAATGGAGCTAAAGTTAAGAACTGTGGCAGCATTTCTCAGGATTCAGTAGAGTCAAAAGACTCTGCCGTGCCTTTGGCTAAGGCAGAGACATCGAGAGGGTGCATTTGCCATATCCCTCTGCTTCCTCGGAAGTCATTTTGGGATCAAGGCCTTCAGCCCCGATGATCAGTCGTGGAGGTCGTTTTAGGGTAAAGTCTGTCTGATTGTAACTCAAACAGGAAGATTCCCGTCACTTCTCTTTGGCCTTAACAGTCACGTAAGAATCCATAAACTGTTAGCGCAGAGTCTGGAGGGTCTGGGGCGGGGAGGGGAGGGACTGGTCCCCGGGGACCGTGCCGGACCTACACCGTCTGTTCCATCCTCCTGGAAACCTCCCTGATGCGGGCCTGACCCAGAGTAGGCGTCCGGTCACAGAAAGATTGTTTTTCTCCGCACAGGTTTCCCTCTTGCGGAGCAGACTGTTTAATCTGGTAAATGTCAGTCTCTCACCGTGGGGCCTGCTGCCCAGAACTGCTTGGCGTCCCAGGGCGGAAGCGGGATTCAGGGTCCCCGGACCTGGCGCCCTAACCTGGCCTGTCCCTCATCTTGACTGACTCTCCAGGATGCAGTGATCATAATGCCCAGCAGGGGCGGCAAGCAGTAGTATTTTTAGTATTTAAAGTCCACTTTCTTAACATTTTTAAAAAGAGAATCCAGCCATATTTCAGATTGACAGGGGCCTGATTTGATTTCTAAGTAGAGACGGTTTCATCATCTTCTCTCACACATCTTTCTTATCTCAATGTTGAAAGACAAGCAGTCATTCAGCGACAGAGAACAAGGTTGTGAATAATTCCCTTGACAAAGAGAAATACTGTTACGCGCTTCTGTTTCATTTGCTGAAAATTTAAGATCATTCAGTTTTTGCCGTGACAGAGGATGACCGCCAGCCCTGGGGCCCTCTTGGGCTGGGCTCTGGTCTGCACAGTAACAGACGCGCAGGAGATGCCAAGTGTATGGGACACGGTGGTCTTGATGGCTCTGGCCGGCCCGAGGGTTCGGGACGAGGCCCTGGGGTTCCGGGTGGGCCTGTGGCCTGTGACCCCGGCTCTGCCCTGCGCCCCTCGGGGCTCCGGGCTGCCCCTCCCTCCCTTATCTCCACCCCTGCAGGCTGGCGTTCAGTTCAGGACTCCCTCTCGTTTCTTTTTCCTCTCTCCTTATCGCACACTGTCGGTATCTCCCAGCCCTGACCTCCCGTTTTTGGTGCCCAGATTTAGAGACCCCACCTCCCTCCTGGCCTGTTTCCACTGGGGCCTTAACCAAAGCCGAAGTGGACCTGAGGCTCCCTGC
>SJYC01024698.1:0-105573 GCA_006408675.1 Madoqua kirkii | reverse complement strand
AGTTAGGAGTCACCAGCGGAGGCACAGGGACTTCTCTTTCCAAAAACTGGTCTCGTTGCTTCCCTTGAGGCACTCACGACATGCTCCCCCATCATTAAGAGCCCATCCGCAGCCACTCCGCTCTGCACCCCAGGAGCACCCGGTCTCTGTGGTAGATGGACAGGTGGAAGGATAGATAGACCCACCCCCCCAGGATTGCATGGTCCCCCCAGGGCTCGTGTCCTCCCCATCTCTCCATCCACTGCATCACCTGCTGGAGCCTTGCAGGAAGCAGGTACCACCTCCCTGCCCATGTAGCTGAGCTGAATGTGCAGCGTGGTAAAGAGGGAATCAGATAAATATGCTTAATTAAACGTTATCATCACGAGCACAATTTCTCTGATTGCTTCTGTCTAAGAAAGCTCTTTCTCTGTAGTAGCTTAACTCTTACTGTCAGGTTACTCAAGAGTTATTTTAAGCAGTACTCCTGCCCCAAAGCTTGTGCTGGCCTGTGTCATCACCATCGGCCGCATTGAACCATTTTACTGGTGACGGCACAGGCACTCCCGATCGTTGCAGAGACACTCCGTCCCCTCAGAATCAAGGGCCAAGCCAGAACGCCTTTCTTCCTCTGATGTAAAATGCTGAGCAGGTGGGCAGCCCTCATGGGGTCACCGGGCCTCCGGCTCTCTCTGGCCGACCTCTCGCTCCAGTCCTCAGGTGCTGTTTTGGGTGGCCAGGTGTGCAGGCTCTTCACCTTCCACCTGGCAGGCTGCAGGGGAGGGGCCAGCGCTCGGGGCAAACACTCGAGGTCTCTCCCGCAGCCCCAAGCGTAGATGGGCGTGGCTGTGGCTGCCCCGGCATAAGGATGCTGAGAGATGCGGGCTGGCTTGAGCGGCCACCGAGATGGGGAGCTTCTGCTGGTAGAGAGGGCAGGAGATCTCTAGCCGCTCCTGCCCTCTGTCCACCACGCTACAAAGAGAGCAGCGGTGAAAGCCAGCCCGCTCCCAGAGCGCCACTGACTCGCTTCAAGGATTTTGTGTCTAAAGGAGAGAGAATTCCTCAGGGAACCGGGGATGCCTCCCAGGAAGAAGGCCAGACGAGGGCCTGGAAAAACCACTGGGACTGCAGAGAGTAGTCCAGGAAGGACGTTCTGGGCTGAGGAAGCCGAGGCTCAGGACGTGGAGTGGAAGCTGGGGGTCGGGGGGTGGGGGTCGGTGAGCCATCCTGGACGGGGCAGCTGGGAGGAAAGCTGTGGACAGTGTGGAAAGCTGGGAGGGGCACTGAGGGTCTCAGATAGTGAAGAAGAGAACTTGCAGGATAAGGCTGGATTGTTTTGAACGAGGTGTGGAATACATGCAAGGCTATCTCCTAGGAAGAATCATCTATCCTCTGTCAGCGTTAGGGAGACTGGAGCCCGAGGCCCAGGTGGGAAACTCTCATCTGGGATTTAATTGATGGGCCTCTTACAAATGTTAAGCGGCCATAACGCAGCCTCCTGCATCGTTGTTTATTTCCTTTCAGTTGACTGTGCCTTTTCTTCATGTCCTAGGGTTCGACGAGAACATTGAGTCTCAGGGAGAGTTGATCCTGCAGGAATCCTTCCAAGTGTGGGACCCCAAAACCTTAATCCGAAAAGGCCGTGAGCGGCACCTATTCCTGTTTGAGATGTCCTTGATGTTTAGTAAAGAAGTAAAAGATTCCAGTGGCAGAAGCAAGTACCTTTATAAAAGCAAATTGTTTGTAAGTACAGGCCTTCAGAATTGTTAGTTTAAAGGTGACACAATTGCAGTTTTTTTATGGATAGAGAAAAATTAGCTTTGGTTGCCTTCAGTTTTAACCTCCCAAACTGTTCTAAACTATCATCTGAAATTGTCCCATTTTCATCTTCAGTGAAATTCTGCCATTCCTGAATCCACTAGAGGGCACTTGTGAATATCAACATCCCTAAATTTAGGAAACTTGGTTTTTTCTAAAGATCTAACTGCAGGATAAGAGAACACTTTATAAGTGAAATTAAATTATTTATCTCCTGGGTGCCTTAAGTAGCTTTATAGATAAATTGAGCATATCAGATTGTGGTTAAGTAAATTCTCACATCATTATAATTAATGTTTCATTCACCAGCATTGGAATTTACTTAAGCAGCTTTATAGGTGGCTTACTGTGGGCTCTTAATGAGGAAGCTTGATTTTTTTTCATTAAAAATAAATTTAAGAAAAATAAATGATCTTCGCGGTTCTCTACAGCAGCAAAATATGATTATTAGAGAAAATTGTATAAGCAGAATCACTTTAAAGATCCACATGCCCTCCATCCCCCGACTTCCACCAGAGACAGCCTCCCTGCGGGGTGCTTGACAGATAGAGCCATGCATTTCCCTTTAACTTGTCATGTACTTCCTGGCAAGAGAAACACGACCTGGTTCTTTTTTCCACAGGTAGCAGCCCCACCCAAGTCTCTATAAACCACAAGTCAACACTCAGAAAAGTCTCGGGCGGGTGTCAACTTCTGGGTCCCCTGACCTCCGCCTCCCCTTCACAGGCAATACCTCAGAGGGCTCTCAACACAGAATTTCTGGGCAGGGTCAGGCAGGGAGAGGAAAAATCACTGTTGGAGAACAGAAAGTGCAGGAGAATTTGGTTTCTTCACCAGATGTGGCAGATCAGTTATACATGTTGGTAGAAACTTGGAATTTAGACAACTTACACATTTTTGTGACATCCTCATGTTAATCAAAGTCCCGGAACAATAGAATACGGCCAAGCATAGCAATCATCTTAATGATCACCTGGAGTTTACACATTCAAACTAATGGCTTTCATACCATTTTCCTTGGCTTGTGTCCTGCTTGAGATTGCCTTTTGGACCACAGCCTGCCTGACATCATTTTAGATCATATTGTAACTGCAGAGAAAGAATGCAGCATTCCTGGCTAGCCATTTCACTAGCTGGCTTTAATCAGTCCTTAGAGACCACTCTAGTCTGCTTTAGAAGCTGATACATCTTCACTTAATTTATCTTTTAAAAGTTAAGATTCTCTCAGAGGCCAGATTATGAATCATTTCCCTTGCTGGAAGGGAGAATGCACTGGGATGAAGTTGATTATTGAAGGGAGGATGAAGATGTTGACCTGTATCTCCACCCCTGCAAATGCATGTAATTACAGACAGAAAGTTTGTCTCTTTGCCCTTAAAATGCTTGGTGAACTACTGTACATTAATGCTGTTGATAAGCACATTGGAAAATAACTAAGGTTTAAAATACCATTTGTCTTCTGTGAAGCTGCTTCGATACTGAAGACTCATGGCGGCAGCTCGGTCACAACTGGGACAGACTGATCTTAGTGTCACAAAGTTGAAAATAGTCAACTCTTGATTTTCCAGATAAGAGTTTTCAGCTATTTTGGTTTTCCTGACTTGGCCTATTACCTGCATCAGGATTTCCAGGTAGAGGTACTCAGAGGAAGCAAAAGAGATAAGCCAATCTTGGGTAGCCTAGAAACAAAATTTCCTCATTTGAACTGAAGTGAGACCCAAGGACTGTGTATCACTGTAAACAAACTGTGTCGTCACGATGCAGCTTGACCACGAGCCACCAAAAATGACTTTCTCACTCTCTGTTCTGTATCCCGCCTAATCATGTAATTGTCGTTTTTTCTCCAGACCTCAGAGCTGGGCGTCACAGAGCATGTTGAAGGAGACGCTTGCAAATTCGCCCTGTGGGTGGGGAGGACGCCAACTTCAGATAATAAGATCGTCCTTAAGGTACGTCCACTGAAGCTGGGGAACGTGCTCTGTGACATGTTCACCATATCTGTTACACATGTGCCTTTTCCTGTTGTTGAAACAGGTTGTCGTGTCCTTCTTTTTGTCCCCTTGGTGGCCCCTAAGCTTGGTGATTACCACAGAAAGAACAGTAGCATGAATCCAGTGTGGTATTCTGGTGGTGCAGTATCTTGAGCTAGACTTTTGCTGCCTGCAAAAGATCACATGGAGAAAGGTCTTTCTCATCTTCTCCATGCTTCCAGTCTTACAGAGTGTTTTTTTTAATTGAGTATTTATCCAGGATGATTGTTTAAGAGATACAGCAAGTCGAGGTACAAAAGAAGGGAGCTATGGACCAGTAGCTCCCATTGTACACTTGACCTCTGATTTCCAGAGGAAAATAGGCCTCGATGCATCTGTGAGGGCATTTTGACACTTGCAAGGCTGAACGTGCCCAGAATCTCTATGGGGTCCTAGACTCTTTGGCTTTCTAGTTTGGAAGCAGGGTGGGGGCACAATCAGGTACAGGTTTTGGTATGTTATCGTTTGAAGTGTTCATAAACACTGATGTTGTTTTGAGTATATAGTCTTTGAGAGAGGAAGGAATTATCTTTGAATATTTGATTTGAACTCTGGTTTGATTATCTCCTAGGAATGATGGAGGACTCTAAGGATGTCTTAGGGACTTCCCTCCTCCTGTGTTTAAGAAAATACAGATGGAACTGTCTTTTTGAGCTGTCTGGAAAGACCATAAGAAACTTCAGGATGTTGGGGGCAAATGTAGCTGAAGATTTGTAGAATATTGGGAGATGAGCCAGCAGCTTAATGGGCCTCTGGTGTGTGGACTTGCATGTCAGTGATTTTGTCTTTTACATTCCTTTCCATCTCCCTACGGTATTTCCAGCAACCATGAGTTACTCAACAACACTGCATTCTTATAGAGTGTCCACTGACTGTGGAATCTGTTGTATTCCTAAGGTCTTTATTCACATGGAAATGATGGATTGTTTTGCAATGAATATATAATTACCAACCCAGTGTATTTTTCTTGTTAGTCCTGGCATAAAGCCCTATAAAATATAAATTGCACTGATAGCTAGATATTAGATAGCTGAGCTTTTTCTAAGGCATAAAATTTCAAAGCGTATTCAAGACCTGAAAACTTCCAACTTTGGTTGAGTATTTCTCCAGATTAGCTGCAGTGACAAATGCCCAAGGGTGCACCTGAGAAATATCTGCATGGAGAAATCATGCCAGATGTTTTAGTCAGATATGTTATTATTTAGCCATATTTATTATGTCCTAAATGAAATACCCATGATGCAGTTGAACAGTCAGATTTCCTATAGGTTTCTACCAAATGAAAGTTTGTTTTCTAGGGAATTTGGGGTAGCATTTTTCTGACTTCTAGCAAGAGACTAAAGGAAATGACGTCCTTAGTAATTTCAGAGATTGCTTGGTGGTGGTTATGGCATAGATGGTGGTGGAGGTGGTGAGGGTGTAGATGGTGGTGGTGGTCGTGTAGGTAGTGGTAGATATTATAGCAATGGTGTGATGTGGTTATGGCATAGATTGCGAGGGTGTAGACAGTGGTAGAGATGGTGGTGGTGAGGGTGTAGGTGGTGGTGGGGTCGTGTAGGTATTGGTGGATATTTTAGCACTGATGATGGTAGTTATGGTATAGATGGTAGTGAGGGTATAGATGTTGGTAGAGGGCGTGGTGATGCGATAGACGGTGGTGAGGATGTAGACAGTGGTAAGGATGGTGGAGGAGGTGGATATTTTAACAGTGGTGGCAGTTGGTGGTGAGGGTGTAGATGGTGGTGTGAAGTGCAAGTTGCCCAGTCATGTCTGACTCATTGCGACCCCACGGACTGTATAGTCCTGGAGGCCAGAATACTAGAATGGTTAGCCGTTCCGTCCTCCAGGGGATCTTCCCAACCCAGGGATCGAACCCAGGTCTCTGATGTTGCAGGTGGGCTCTTTACCAGCCTAGCCACCAGGGGAGCCCGGGATGGCGGTGGCGAAAAACTGAAGCTGTCAGTCGCGCAGCGTGCCTGACTCTTGGCAGCCCCGTGGGCTGTAGCCTGCCGGGCTCCTCTGGCCATGGAGTCTTCCGGGCAGGAATGCTGGAGTGGGTGGCCATCCCCTCCCCCAGGGGGGCTTCTCGCCCGGGACTTGAGCCTGGGTCCCCTGCACTGCAGGTCTCCCGCATCACCGTCACAGTCGCCAGGGGGCCCAGTGGTGACGGTAACGGTGGCAGCGGCAGTGCTGGCGATGGCCTAGAAGCTATAGAACAAAGTCATGACCTTCTTCCCTTTTATAGTCTGGAAAGGAGAGTCTTGTTTCTAAATCCTTTCTTAAACAGATTGAGACCACCGAGAGTGTGAAGCAGACTTTTCCCTTCTCCTAACCAAGTGGGACCTTTGTTGCTGTTCAGATGCTAAGTTGCGTCCAACTCTTTGTGACCCCACGGGACCACAGCATGCCGGCTCCCCTGTCTTTTGCTGTCCCCCGGAGTTTGCTCAAACTCACGTCCTTTAGGCAGACAAGTGGCTCGTGGCTGCTTGAGTCGATGATGCCATCCAGCCGTCTCATCCTCTGTCATCCCCTTCTCCTCCTGCCTTCAGTCTTTGCCAGCATCAAGGTCTTTTTCCAGTGAGTTGGCTATTCCATCAGGTGGCCAAAGTATTGGAGTTTCACTTTCAGCATCAGACCTTCCAGTGAATATTCAGTGTTGATTTCCTGTAAGATTGACTGGTTTACTTAGTCCTCCAGCTGCATTATCTTTGTTGTACTGTTTCTGAAAAATTGGTACCTTTTTCCTGCATTTAATTTCTTCAAGGTTAGGAGAATTGCTCTCCGTAAATGTAATGCTCGGCTTGCTTTATTTAAATGATTGGGATCTTCTTTATTGCTGAACCGTGGTATGGGTCTCCTCTGCGGTTGAAACCCTGCCAGATGTTCTCACTCAGTCACTTCCCTTTGTTTAACCTCCCAAACATCTGTATCAGGCGTGTAAATTCCAACAGTTCCGTGTCGTTCAGTTTCCATCCTGAGACACTTACTTCATGCACAGACTCCCCAACTGCCTAATCTTTCTGCCTC
This sequence comes from Madoqua kirkii, assembly GCA_006408675.1. NCBI lineage: Eukaryota > Metazoa > Chordata > Mammalia > Artiodactyla > Bovidae > Madoqua > Madoqua kirkii. The sequence continues at coordinate 98,719 of SJYC01024698.1, read as the reverse complement.
CCGCCCAGGAGAGGTGAGTTTTACTGCTCTCCTGGCCTCGGATCTGGGAAGAGAAGCAAGAGGCTCCTTCTGTCCTTCCTTTATTTCCCTCAACTGAGAAGACACATCCTCCAGTTAAAATACGTTATTTAGAAAGAGAGTTCTCAGTCTCAATTTCCTTTCCCAGCATGGGCCTTGACAAAAACAAGGTCCCCCATGAGAAAATGCTTGGGTTCCCCTCCCTGCCTGATCTCATGCATCGTCCCACTGACGATTGTTGTAATCATTCTCAGGGAATTATGCTTATATCATAGGAGGTGGGTGTTTTCTGTAAGGAAATTAAAAACTGTGGCTAAGGCCCAGTAAAAGGGGAGGGGGAAAGAAAAAAAAAAAACCCTCCTCCTCTGAGGCGCCGTGAAAGCAGAATCTGGAAACCATGATGCCGTGTGCATGCATTAGGTCAGCGCCTGTTGAGTGTCTGTGATGTGTCTTTTGCAGAGAACCTTTGTCCCGCGATACAGTGGACTTGAGGGCAGTCCGCCATGTGTAACTGGCTACAGTGGGCTGCCCTGGTTTATCCCAGCGGGCTAACGCACGGTGGATTCAGGCAGAGTTTGAGGGGATGGGTGTGTGGATGTCCACCTCCAGGAATGCTGGCCTCTTCACCTGCTGGCAGTGTGACCTTGGGTACATTTCTAACGTGTCCAGGCTGTGGGTCCTCCTTTACGGCAGGAGGAATACGGAGGCCTCGACTCCATAGGGTGCGGTAGGGTGGGGAACGGGTACAAGTGGAGAATTGGTACAGCTGCACCTGTTGATCATGAGTCCAAGGGGCGAGGTGGCAAGATGGGTGGGTGGGGGGCCGCTGGTTCAGGTTGCTCCTGCTGTTCCAAGGGCCATGGGCCACTTGTCTGTCCAAAGGACCTCAGGACATTTGGGTCTGGGGGCAGCTCTGTTTTCCTAGAATTTACTCAAGGCTGCTTAAAAAGTCTTGGGGCTGGAGAGTGATCAATTGCTAGACTATTCAGAGATCTGGAATATCATCAGTGCTATACAGAATGAAAACGGTCTGGATGACAGAATATTCAAAATTAGGGTCATTTATTGGGTGGCACATTAAATACAGGATGTGGTTGCTTTTCTGCTGAAAAGTTATGTTGTAAATGAACAGCTCATGGAATGCGGGGACCTGAGTGTGGTCAGCGCAGTGCCCTGACCAGTTCTCACCCTCTGTCCAGGCCTCCAGCATCGAGAACAAGCAGGACTGGATCAAGCATATCCGGGAGGTGATCCAGGAAAGGACCATCCACCTGAAAGGCGCCCTGAAGGAGCCCATCCACATCCCCAAAACGGCTCCCGCTGCGAGGCAGAAGGGAAGGAGGTCAGCGTCTGGGGACGGTTCCCACGTTGGTGTTTATTTAAGGGCAGTAACAAGGCAATGTTAATTACTAGTTTTCAGAAATCATTTTTCTCAAACATTTTGAGGAATGTAATTTTTAAATACAGTTCTCACACAGCATCATTCTTCCTAATGAAATTGTTTCATCAAGACAACAGCCTCCTTCACCTTAAAGCCACTAAGTTTACACGCACATCCCTAGTTCTCTTCCTTTTCCAACTGTTAATCCCTGTGCATGTGTGAACAGTGCCTGTGACCTTGGACGAGTTGTGTAGCATCTCCGCGCATTTGCTTCTCGTCTCTAAGATGGCACTGACCATTCCAGCTGTATTTGATCACTGGGAGAAGCAAGTGCAGTGGTAGGTGGTAGACACGCAGCCCAGGGTCCAGCCCAAAGCCTGTTCTCACTGAAGAGTGATTGGCCATCATCAATATTAATATCAGCTACAGTCATACAGACCAATTCCCACTTCTTTGACAAATCTGTTCTCTGTCCACTGTCTGATGGACACTCGTCGCCAGTCTTGAGGCACAGACCCAGCAGTGTCAGGAATCTGCATCTTTGTGTCTCCAGGGATGGAGAGGACTTGGACAGCCAAGGAGATGGCAGCAGCCAGCCAGATACGATTTCCATCGCCTCCCGGACGTCTCAGAACACGCTGGACAGCGACAAGGTGAGCGGGAGCCGGCCCTTTCTTGGGGGAGGCGCGTGTAGCCAGTCTCTGGTCTGTCGATAAAGGACAGTTTGTCATCAGCGTTTCAGACAGTTGCCATGGGTTACGAGGGGTGCCAGGAGCAAAGACGGAGTGTCAGGATGAGAGGACTTGAACCCTGAGGATTCAGGAGACCGTCACTCATCCTCTCCAGTGCCGTTGCATGGTTCTCTGTACGAGTGTCCGAGGGTTGTGTGTTTAAGCTTTTTTATTTTATATTAAGCAGAAGACCGTATTGTCTGACATTAAATCTTACACAGAACCCTGGTGCATAAAAGCGGGGCTGCTCTGACTGAAGTAGGAGCAGTGGCATCTGCAGAGGGTGGGGGAGGCCTTGAGTCACGTGGACTGACCACCAGGAGGCCCCAGGCTGGGCCTGCACCCATGCTGAGGGAGGGATGTGCATCAGAGAAGTCTAGATTCACCTTCTGCAGCAGTGGCGTACAGAGTCCCGTGATCCTGTCTAGATAAAATCAATAAACCTGCAAAACAAACCGATAGAAGAAGGTGGACACTGGGTTTATGTGATACACAGGTGACTAGAGGACCCTGTAAAAGTCAGTGGAAGGATCGATGTCCGCAGAGGCCTCTGTCCCTACCGAGAGGAACACCTGCCCGGTTCCCTTTCTAGAGGATCAGACCAGGTTCTTGAAACAAATTATTTAACAGCAAGTAGGGGTTTCGTTGGGCTTGCCTCATAGCTCAGTTGGAAAAGAGTCCGCCCGCAATGTAGGAGACCTCGGTTCAATTCCTGGGTTGGGAAGATCTGCTGGGGAAGGGATAGGCACCGACTCCAGTATTCTTGGGCTTCCCTGGTGGCTCGAGCTGGGAAAGAATCTGCCTACAACGTGGGAGACCTGGGCTCGATCCTTGGGTTGGGAAGATGCTCCGAAGAAGCAAAAGGCTACCCACTCCAGTATTCTGGCCTAGATAATTCCATGGACCGTATAGTCCATGGGGTTGCAAAGAATCGGACACGGCTGAGCGATTTTCACTCACTCACTTGGGGGTTTCCTTGGTCTTGCCGTAGGTTCAGGATTCCTAGGTAGTTTCTCACTGTTTGACCCTGGACTTCCCCATGCAAGTCCTTCGTCCCAGGATCTAGGGTCTGTCTGCTCAGCGACAGCCCACTCCCTGCCCCGACCTCCAGTCTCTCGGGAGCGACTGCTGTCAGAGAGAGCCCGGCATCGGGGCGCTTCCCACACCTGGTCTTAGGGGCCCAGACACTGCTCTTTTCTCACTCAGCTTTGCAGAAGAATTCGCGGTGTTGACTGTTGTTTCCAGGACAGAAATAAGTAGGTTTAAAAATGTTGTTTTTCTCACCACTTTCATGTTTTCAGAATCCTTCTAATTTGAGTAATTAGCTCTTTCCCAACCTCCTTTTTGACTTCACCAAGTAATAAGTCCCAGAACTTAGACTGCTTTGAGTACCAGGATTGGAGAACAAAAAAAAACAGTGTCTCATTTGATTTTCTTCCGAGCTCAGTGTATTACATTCAGCAAGTATTTCTCGCCAGTAGTAATAACGAGGAATAAGATAAATGAGCTGTTCAGGCATTCAGTGCCTAATAGCCTCTCTCTCTCTGCAGCCACACCCGTAGTCTTGTGGTTAAGAACATAAACTGAACTTGGACATTTTTCTTTAGAGTAATCCTGAGTATTGTCTTAAAAAATAATAATAATAATTGAGGTAATTAGGTTATCTAAATAGTCACACAAGACTTCCACCTGAAGGAAAAGTCTGAAATAACCCTGGCTCATGCCGAAGGGACTGGCCGCCTTCATCCAGACTCACTCACAGACCCCCCTGAGGCTGACTGAGCATCACACCCCCACTGGGGGCCCACCAGGCCCCAAACTCACAGTCTTACCAGATATTCTCTCATGCATCTGGTCTGTGTTTATCTGAGTTTAAATGTGTACTTAGGGAATTTCCTAGCAGCCCGGTGTCAAGGACTCAGCACTTTCCCTGCTGAGGGCACGGGTTCAATCCCTGGGCTGGGAACTAAGATCCTATAAAAGCAAGATGCTAGCTATACATACATATGTGTGTATGTAAAGTCTATTCTAAAAATAAGTTATTTGAGTGAAATTGCCAGAGAAACATACGTGTAAAAAGTTCTGCCTTTTGGAAAGGACATTAAGGTCTTTTCCTGAGATTGGTTCTAAAAGAAAGGTAACTTTGTTTCTCTCTGGTGGTTTCTTTGTGGATGGGTGGTGGTGAGAGCCGGGAAGCAATCCCTGCACCTGGTAAGGGGGGTTCCTGGTTCTCCAGCCCCCCACTCTGAAGTGCAGCTGCCTGGCACCAGGCTGTGCCTCTGGCCCCCCACAGAACCGGGCGCCTCGTCCCCTGACCTGCAGTTAACTGGAGTCCACAAGAGGTTTACCTCAGATGTAAAGCTCCCTCCTGGAATTGGAAAGAGTTCACTTGTTCTGCTTGGAATAGGCCTCTAGGAACTCAGAATCGAGCCTGCACAGCTCCTGTAGAAAAAATAAGGCATTGTCCTAGGAACTGTTGCTTTTAAGGCGGCAAGTTCTAGTACCTTATGAGAAGAAAGGAGTCAACCACTCACAAAAGCAGAGGTTTGCGGAAATTAGTCATTTAACACGGGATCTACTGGGGTATTAGAATTATTCAACAGCCGCCTCTTAAGTATTTTATCCCTGAAGGTAATTCACCAGTTTTGGTTTACCTCCTCTCATACCCGACCTCTGGACTTCCTTCCTTGGCCCAGAAACCCCCACCCGCTCCCTGGGCCACTGCTGCAAGGCGGCCTGTAGTCAGGCCTCCACGCGTGCCCCCAGGGCCGTGGAGGCAGTGGCCTCATTCTCAGCCTGACGTCCTCATGACCCGGAAGCATGGGCAGTGACACACCAGAGCTGTCGACTGGAGTGGAGGTGGCTGTGTAACGCCCCTCATTGAGGCCACAGGGCTTCAGTAGGCTCAGAAGTACGTGAAAGGGCTGACATGTCCTCCTCAGGCCGTGGAGCTGCAGGCGCTTGTCTGCCTCCACTCTGGGCTCTGCATTGAGAACAAGCTGCGTGGATGCGTCCGAGTGTGGGGTTTGGAGGGGCTGTACCCCTGGAGCCTCCTACAGGGCATAGCCCGTGGCTGCGACCACACACACAGGCCTGTGTTCTCCGCCTTCTTGCAGCCATCTCCGTCTGTACTTCTCCGATAGAACGTCTCAGGGTCAGTCGATGACTAGGGAGGATACATTTAGGAAACGGCCTCCTTTTCTGCGTAGTTTGTAAAATGCACTGTTGCGCTAAACTGGGCTTAACCAGAAAACTCTCCTCTTTATCTCAGAGGCAGTTAACTTTTCGTATGTCTCAAGGTTCTTCCCACCCTCCATATTTCAAGTTTAAACAGCCTCTGCTGACAGAGACAGATAGATCTGGCAAGCGCAATTACTTAACCGTATTCTGCCTCTTGGACCTCATTTACGATGTCTGTTATGAGTTAGTTGTTATCATGGAGTTTGGTCCCCTTTCAGAAACTGGGTGGGGGGATGTTTTTGACTTGGCCTCTTGGAGAATTCTTGAAGAAAAGTTATCTGCCCAGTGCCGTAGTGACTCTCAGACGAGGCACAGAAGGTTTTGAGTCTGTGGAGGAAGGGCCGCTGGAGACCCCTGCTTTCCAGGGGACACCGATGCAGTTAGCCAGTGCAGACCATGGGTCCCCACGAGGACTTTTCTTTCCTTGAAACGTTGGCCTTTGAAATAGGCCATCTCTCTGTCTCAGATGTAATTCAGCACTGATTCCCGCTCATCTCAATGGTATTGTGCTGATAAAGCGATCTCATGAAATTGTGATTTGGGTTCCAAAGCAATCAGACGCTTGCCAGATTCTTACCTCATTTGTCCTGAGCTTGCCTCCCCGAGGTAGGGAGGAGAAGCCTCCGGGGCACCGAGGGGACGAGGGAGGCCTGGTGACCCTCACAGGGCCACCCAGCAGTGGAGTGGGGAGCCAGAAACAGAATGTGCATTTAATTACCTGGTGACTCTACACCCTGTTATTTCACACTCAAGCTGAGGACAAGCTGAGTACTTTTAGCATATTAAAGAAGCAGTTTTTAATATTTTTTCCTTCTGTCTGCCTTATTAGTCTTGTAGTTTGCTTCATATAACAAAAATTTATATATATATAAGGAACATAGAAAAATATGAGGGTCAAGTATAGGCTTCTATAGAACAGAGCTGGAGAAGGCAATGGCAACCCATTCTAGTACTCTTGCCTGGAAAATCCCATGGATGGAGGAGCCTGGTGGGCTGCAGTCCATGGGGTCGCTAGAAGTCAGACACAATGGAGCGACTTCACTTTCACTTTTCACTTCCATGCATTGGAGCAGGAAATGGCAACCCACTCCAGTGTTCTTGCCTAGAGAATCCCAGGGACAGGGGAGCCTGGTGGGCTGCCGTCTAAGGATCGCACAGAGTTGGACACGACTGAAGTGACTGAGCAGCAGCAGCAGCATAGAACAAAGCATCTTGAAATTGGGATGGAAAAAGTAGCCAAGGCAAGCTAGGGCAGCCTGCCAGAAAGGGGCCCAGGCCAGCAGGGGGCCAGGTGTGAGCTTTCTTCAGGGCTAAGGCCATGCAGGTCTTACTTGTAATGAGCGAGACACTCACTTGAGGTTGGTACTTGGCATGCTCTGCCCTAAGCTTGTGATGTGAATGTGTAAGGCCACACATTTAGAAAAATAAACGGTTTCAGTTATTTTTCATGAAGTGTATTTAGCGCTACGTTGGGGATATGAAATTTTATGCAGTGACATTCTCCACTGTAGGAACTTGGACAGGTTTACACAGATTGTAGTGCTGCGGAAGTATATAAAGTAATTAATGCCAGTACGTTTTAAAATGTGGCTGGATTCACATTTTTAAGAAAGGAAACCTGCGTCCAGCCTACTTAGGAAGTGCCTCCCCCTTGCATTCAGCCTCACTGCTCACGTACCCGGCCTGTGTGCAGCCTCCTTAAGCTCATGCTCGCCCCTTTGCCCAAAGCTGCCAGAAGCAAGAGGGAGCCTTGACTCAGAGATCCCGCCCCATGGGCTGGCTTTGCCAGAACCTCCCAGGGCCTCCTGTAGGTTTGCCCGCGTAGGCATGAAATTGAGTCACTCCATCCGGAAGCCGTTCCATTGACAGCACATAGTTTTAATTCCCAGGCGCCAGAGTCCTGACTCTGCCCAGATGGTACCAAGAGCAGAGTAAGCAGAGTCTTTAGTGATCAGCAGCAGATGATTGGGCTTCCCCGGTGGCGCAGATGGTAGAGGATCTGCCTGCAGTGCAGGAGACACAGGTTCAGTTCCTAGCTCAGGGACGATTCCCTGGAAGAGGAAATGGCAACCCACTCCAGTATTCGTGCCTGGAGAACTCCATGGACAGAGGGCCTGGCGGGCTGCAGTCCATGGGGTTGTAAAGGGTCAGACACGACCGAGCAGGGAGGGGCTCCCAGCCAGGCCTCTGAGCTATGCTTCTCTGCGGCCTCTGCACCTGTTTCCTCATCTGTAAAAGACAGTCCTGCTGCCGACTTCAGGGCTGTACTGAACGTGTGCTTTTAGAACAGCAGCCTGCGTGTCGTGAGTGCTGCATAGGTTTTCACTGTGACTATGTCTTCGTTTGAAAAAGCACCTCCTTCCCAGCCACTCACTATTTGCTGTTGCGCTCACTATGCAGTGCCTCTTACTGAGCCCTTTTTTTATTTTTTTAATGTTTAAGTAGAGCATAATTACTTCACTGTGATGACTTTTGCTGTACGGCAGCGTGAATCGGCATCAGGTGTACATGTGTCCCCTCCCTCTGGAGCCGGCCCCCGCTCCCTGCCATCCCGCCCCTCTCGGCTGTCACGGAGCACTGGCTCTGGGTCTCCTTCATCAGACATGGAACCCCCACTGGGGGTCTGTTTCACATACGGCACGTACATGTTTCAGCGCTATTTGCTCATATCATCCCACCCTCTCCTTCCCCTGCTGTGTCCAAAATGTCTGTGTCCCCTTTGCTCCCCTGCAAGTCGGATCATCAGTACTATCTTTCTAGACTCCACACGTACGTGCCAGGTCACTTTAGTTGTGTCTCACTGTTTGCAACCCTAGGGACTGTAGCCCACCAGCCTCCTCTGTTCATGAGATTCCCCAGGCATGAATACTGGAGTGGGTTGCTTTTCCTCCTCCAGGGGATCTTCCCTGACCCAGGGATCGAGCCTGCATCTCCTGCAACTCCTGCATTGAAGGCTGATTCATTACCTCTGAGCCACCAGGGAAGCCGTCTAGACTCCATATGTACGTGTTAATATACGATATTTGTCTTTCTCTTCCTGACTGACTTCACTCTGTATGATAGGCTCTAGGTTCATCCACCTCATTAGAACTGACTCAAATGGGTTCCTTTTTATAGCTGAGTAATATTCCATTTGTATTTGTACCGCAACTTCCTTATCCCTTAGCTGAGTACTCTTGATTGCAGTGGATTTAGAAGCTGTGTTCATTAGAAGCTCGAAGATGTACTAAAGGTGAACTGCTCAGATTTAGCTCCTGGACTTTCGCATCTTGATGTCTCAGCAGTAAACACTGACCACATACTGAATGGGCAGCCTCTGAAGAAGGGGAGATTCTTGCTTGAGACGTTTTCCCAACCACTCTTCTTCAATCCTACCACATCAGCTGTACACGTGTAGGGTGATGACTCCGTGCTCTTCACTAGGTTGATCCATGCATCCCCAGATGTGAGGCCATCATCCCCTGTGTGGCCCAGGCCAGGTGCTGCCCTGCAGGAACAAGCAGAGGACACCCTCCCTGCCCGCAGCCTGGCGGAGGTGGCACCTGGCATTGATTCACTCTGTCTTTCTAAGTGACTGTGGCTTTTTATCATTTTTAACAAGTTTCATAAGTATGCCCATAAAGCCACAAAATGAATGCAGCCTTTGCTGACTTGAGTTCGGTTCAGTTCAGTCGCTCAGTCGTGTCCGACTCTTTGTAGCTCCATGAATCGCAGCACGCCAGGCCTCCCTGTCCATCGCCAACTCCCGGAGTTCACTCAAACTCACATCCATGAGTCCGTGATACCATCCAGCCATTTCATCCTCTGTCATCCCCTTCTCCTCCTGCCCCCAATCCCTCCCAGCATCAAAGTCTTTTCCAATGAGTCAACTCTTCGCATGAGGTGGCCAAAGTACTGGAGTTTCAGCTTTAGCATCATTCCTTCCAAAGAAATCCCAGTTCTGATCTCCTTCAGAATGAACTGGTTGGATCTCCTTGCAGTCCAAGGGACTCTCAGGAGTCTTCTCCAACACCACAGTTCAAAAGCATCAATTCTTCAGCACTTAGCCTTCTTCACAGTCCAACTCTCACATCCATACATGACCACTGGAAAAACCATAGCCTTGACTAGACGGACCTTAGTTGGCAAAGTAATATCTCTGGTTTTGAATATGCTATCTAGGTTGATCATAACTTTTCTTCCAAAAATTAGGCATCTTTTAATTTCATGACTTGAAACATCCCCCCACACTAGGGTAGAGCGCCTAAGTTCTACAAAAAGACAGATTTTTTTTCAAAAGTACAACTTCAGGCATAATGGCAACAGAAGTGTTTCAAAAAACAGTGGCAGATCAAGAAGTGCTTTTCAGTGTAAAGGTTATGGTACCCGTCAAAGTCACTGTTGACGATGGTGGCCCATCTTTGATACCAACACAAGGCAAAAGGTTTATTCTGCCTGTTCTTTTGTGGGAGGGACCAGTCAACTGGCTACCTGCTTGCCATGCCTTAGGTTTTCAAGGGATAAAGAAAGAGGCCTTTCAGATGAACGTTTCTAGATAAGTGCTGCTCACTCAGCAAACACAGCGAGCAGGCTCCTCTGGGCTCCCTTGTCCTACCCGTGGTCTTGCTCTCCAGGCCTGTGACTGAAGTAGCACACATGGGTCCAGCTACCTGCTTCCTGACCTTCCTTCCTTTTACCGCTTTTCAGTCAACGGAGCTCTTTAGTCCTGCCCCGCAGCTCAGCTCTCAGCACCTGCCCAGCACGGTCCGGTGCCTCTGGTTCCGACATGTTCAGAGCGAAGGCAAGTGTGGCATGAACCCAGCTTCTGCAGAGCTCAGAGGCCTGGGACCCGGGAGCTGTCTTCTCTCTGCTTTGCCTGGATTTTCACACTTAAAGTTTGCCTTTTTAAACATATCTTTTCAGGTGAACTTCTTGGCACCCTTTTGTTTTAACCTTTTTATTTACTTATTTTTGGCTGTACTGGGTTTTCCTTGCTTTTGCACAGGCTTTCTTGAGTTGTGGCAAGCCGAGGCCATCCTTCGTTGCCAGGTGCCCAGGTTTCTCGTTTCAGTGCCTTCTTGTTGCAGAGAACAGGCTCTGGGATGCTCAGGTTTCAGTCGCTGTGCTCCAGGGCCTGGAGGCAGTAGTTGTGCGCCGGCCTTAGTTGCCCCGAGGCATGTGGGATCTTCCTGGCCCAGGGAGGGAAGCCACGTCTCCTGCGGTGGCAGGCGAACTCTTAGCCACTGCACCACCACGGAGGTTTGAGCTTCTTGACACCATAACTGTCCATTGCATCTCACGTGTGTCACCGTCAAGGAAGACTTCCAAGAGTTATTTTAAAGTCAAAACTGCTTGTGATCACATTAGTAATGGGGAAAGGGTTGCTGCTGCTGCCAAGTTGCTTCAGTCGGGTCCGACTGTGTGCGACCCCATAAACGGCAGCCCACCAGGCTCCCCGTCCCTGGGATTCTCCAGGCAAGAACACTGGAGTGGGTTGCGATTTTCTTCTCTAATGCGTGAAATGTGAAAGTGAAGTCACTCAGTCGGGTCCGACTCTTCGTGACCCCATGGACTGCAGCCTACCAGGCTCCTCCGTCCATGGGATTTTCCAGGCAAGAGTACTAGAGTGGGGTGCCATCGCCTTCTCCGAGGGAAAGGGTTAACCTCCCTGAAAAAAAACTACCCAGAGTTTCTTGTTGACTAAAATGTTGGATTTGGTAAGCTGCTGCTTTGGGAAAAGCTTTTTCTCTCATAGATTTCTTTATGTTTTCTTTTTTCTTTCATTTCCCTCCCTTCTTTCTCTTGGCAGGGGGAGGGTGGTGAGAAACACAGCATTTTTGCCATCTTAGCCATTTTTCAGTTCTCGCAGATTTCTTTTTTTCACCCAAATGTTCAAGAGACTCACAGTGGTCCTCTTGGAAACGCAGCAGCAGGCTTTATGACGGCTGGTCCTGTGAACTTGGCCTTGGGTTTGGGGTGAGCAAGGGGGCCTGGTGGTCATGTGGTTAGGATAAGTCCAGTCCTCTGGCCTCCACCACGTGGCCCAGGGAGCAAGCTGCTGGGTGGATGAGAGGCTGGGTAATGCGTGTCTTGGGGAGGGGGCAGTGTTCTGGCTGCCAGCGTGGCCTGTCTCTTGTAACCGCGGCCACTGACAGAGCCATGCTTTCCAGTCCCCTTGAGCCGAGGAACCGCTTTCTGCTCTGTGTGTCTCCTGCAGAACCACAAGACCCTTCGTGCGGTGTCTAAGCGCCCGCATTGTCCTGGGCTGGAGGATTGACTTTGCGGGTTGTACACTCTGCCCTGGAAAGGAGGTGGCTTTTATTAGCCTGCATCCCTCCTCCTTCTGAAGTACTCTCAGAAAGTTAGTCTGACACCCACCTGCAATCAGTCTGAGGTTCTGGAAGCAGGTTCACCTGTAGTGAGGGCTACTCACCATTCTCGTGTGAGTCGTCAAGAGCCCGTCTTCCTCTGGCGGAGCCTGGCCCACAACTCACCTGGGAGCTGGTCATTCGAGCCAGGTGCTGGCTGTTGTCTCTCCCAAGCTGTGCATTCTTCAAATACAAACATGCCTCATTACAGAGCTCTAGGGAGGGGCTGCTAGAGCCCAACAGGCAGGCGAGAAGCCCCCAGCCACAACTCCTCTGCAGTTACTGTCCTTGCCTGGGTTGAGGTGAAGGAAAATAGTAAAACATGGTTTCTCCAGAAAACGTAAACAGTCGATTCTGTTCTGTGTGGCGGTTGTGGAATGTTTGCGTGCCTGCAGCGCAGGGTAAAGAATCTGCCTGCAGTGCAGGAGTCCTGGGTTCGATCCCTGGGACGCTGCAAGTGTTTCTTCCTTTTGGGCGAAACAGCTGCTTATTCATTTTCAGTCATTGAGATAATTCAGGCAAAGGAATTCTGGTTTGATTCTGCTAACTGTGCATATATCTGGGTCCGTGGAGTTCCCCTGGCTGCCCTTTCAGAGGGACACAGTCGGTCTTGGAGGAGGCATTTCATTATAAAGTATCCACAGGCCCTTGCTCCAGTTAAGACCATTTTACTGCCATGCTTTTTAATCACCACATGTAATTTTTTTAAGGTGAAAAAACAGAAATAGTGGGAAAAAATACCTTCTAATGAGAATGTCGCAAGAGTTACTGTATGCCATGCGGATTGAGATTTTCATAAATTACAATCCTAAACTGCATGTGGTAAGGAGCCCATGATACAAGTCCATAAAATATATAGATGTGAAAAAAGATAAGGTGAAAACTTTAACAAAATGTGGTTGAAAAGTGAATTTCTAAACCAGATAAAAGAATGGTAACTCCTTCAACATAGTGATAAAATTATGTCACTAGGGGTAGAAATATCACTGGTAAAGGAAGACATGTTAATGATGTTAAATATATATATATAATTATGTATAACGTTTAGCCTAAACTTTTTCTTACTAGGAGTTTAACTCTACTTGAAAGGCTGTATGTAATGACTTGTACTGATATTTCAAAATAGTTATTTTAAGTCTTTCATACAAAAAGTTGTTGTTTGGTTTTTTTCAATTAACAAGCCTGGTTTTAAAGACGAGCTTTGGAATAAGTTTTAAACATTCAAACGTGAACACTGAGACAGAAATTCGCGGGTTATCTCTTCTCTGGACTAGAAAATGTCCATTTAATCCTCCTCTTATAAATTCATGCAGGCGATTCTTATGGGAAAACTCAGCTTATTCTTAGGGGCAGTGCCGAGAAGATACGATTTTTTATTTTTTGGACGATAATTCTAGCACTGTTTGAAAATATTCTTCTGATACTAGATTTTGTTACTAAGTTCCCTAAAGCCTTTGAAAAAGAATTTTGACTCAGTATGCAGTTCTTTGTCAGAACAGGCTTGATTTTCATTTCTCAGGCCCTGTCAAGGGCACAGATGTTTCCAATAGTTTTGATTACTCCGCGAGGGGCTGGAACTCGGAGCCAGAAAGAGCGTCCAGCTCCATCCCTCTGGGCCACGCCGTCCTCTCTTCTCACCCTGCCCCCACGCAGAACCCCCGAGCAGTCTGAGAAATCCCCTGCAGTGGAGAAGGAGGCCAGTGTCTGAAGCTGGGCTTCCCAGGGTGGAGCCGGGGTGGTGGCTCGCCATGGCCACTCATGTGGCGGGCCTGGTGGACCGGCGGCTCGGCCAAGGGAAAGGGCTGTAGGAAGTGCAGGCCTGGGGGCGCCCGGCGAGCTGGGCTCCGCACCACCGCTTGTCCACGGATCACGTTTCCTTGGGATGAGAAACATTCCTCCTTTTCATTACAGGGATTAACCACTTCCATAACATGGGTTTTTTTTTTTTTTTGTAACAAGGGAAATTCTTCTTCAGGCTGAGCCACTGCCCTTAACCTTGTAACAGCAGGCCCTGCAATTGTTCGCAGAGAGGCAGGAGAGATTCAGCATGGTTTTTCCAGAGAAAAGTTTGTAAAATTTAGAAAGGGGGGTCAGTCACTGATGGAAATGGTCCTTTGTGGCCTAGCAAAGAGAGTTCCTTTCATCAACATTTAAGCTTTGTTTTGGACGAGTTTTGTTTTGTTTTGCTTTCCGGGGTTGTCTAGTGGACATGTGTTTCTTATTCTATCTAAACTTGCTCTGGAAAGAAAGGCTTGGTTAGAGCAGGAGGGCAGCGGGGAGCACGGAGCACAGCAGAGGCCGCGGGCCCGGGCGGGGAGCACGGCTCCCAGCTCTCTGCCGGGACCAAAGGGGATGTGTCTTTGCGCCCGCCGCAGCCCCCTGCCCGCCCGTCTTCTTGTTCTCGTTTGCCGTTGCCTAAAGGGTTGCAGAGAACCAGGCACACGTCACATACCGAACGCAGCAGACTCCCTTCCCGGAGCCACACAGGAAAAGCCCGTGTTTCGTTTTGCTTTGCAAACAGTGGCTTCCTTTATAGAGCAAACCTGTTTACCTGTTTTCACTCCAGCAAGTGTGTGAGCACTCGCTGGACGCCGAGCCTGGCCCAGGAGGAGCCTGCCCTTCAGCAGCTTGCCCTTAGAAACCGTGCACTGGCCCTCGGCCCCAGGGTCTCAGCAGTGCCTCGGTTGGGCCCAGGCGTGCCCTCACACACGGGAAGAGCAACACAGACCTGCCTCCTGGTGCCGAGGGCAGACACACACGGGGCTGGGACGTTCACAGGAGTATGACACAGACCTGTTTCCTCGTGCCGAGGGTAGACACACACGTACAACCCAAAACATGGCTCATGTCAGGCATAATTTGTTTAAGGAGAAAGTTGCTAAGGATGGTAGACACATCTGAGGAGCAACTTCTCAGAGGGACTTGACAGGGACTCGATGAGACCAGCTGGGCAGGTCGGGCTCGAAGTAGATGGGACTGTGCACACAGGGCAGCGAGACCTGCATCCGCACGGGACACGGCCGCTCAGGCTTTTAGGCACGCAAGGAGCCGCGGAGCGTGCCTGGCGAGTGGGCTGGGACCCTGTGACAGGAGCTTTGAGTCTTCTGCTAAGGAATGTGTATCTAGGAGGACGGCGTATCTAAGCATCTGGTGGCAGTGTTCAGGTACTTTGCAGGGAAAGCTTGGATCAGGCAGGCCCCTCAGGAAACCACTGCAGAAATCCAAGTGAAGTGAGCCGCGTGGGCGTACAGACAGAGGGAGCAGTCAGACAGACACCCCAGAGTCTGACAGCGTTTGGAGGGTGGAGGCACATGACTGACGGTGGTACCCAAAAGGCAGCCCGGGACGAGTCACGTCCCAGAGTCAGTGCTTTGGAGGGACTGGGACGCAGCATGGAGGGTGTGGTGTGGACCCCACGCAGGGATGGGGGACACACCGGGGAGCCTGAGCCTGGGGCGGCGGGCTGGAGGGCCAGAGGGGACCGTCCAAACACAGGGTGCTGGTCACGAGATTCTTAACGTAGGAGGAGCGGTGGAGAGCGTGCCGGTGAGCTGTCCCCAGGGAGTGTGCAGCCCGGGGCAGATGGACAGCCCACGGTCACCAGAGGCCCTGCACCTGTTCCCGAGCAGAGGTCATGGAGTTGGTGCTCCTCATGGAGATGGTGCTCTTCATGGAGTTGGTGCTCTTCATGGAGATGGTGCTCTTCATGGAGTTGGTGCTCCTGGTGGAGTTGGTGCTCTTCGTGGAGTTGGTGCTTTTCGTGGAGTTGGTGGGTGGGCTTCAGGGGGCCTAAGACTCCTCCTAAGAAGAGGAGTTTGGCCAGAAAACAGGAGTGAGTTGAGAGGAGAGGAGGAGGAAGAAGGGAGAAGGAAAGGGCTTTCAGGCCACAAGCCATGCGGCGAGTGGAGGGGTGTGTTGGGGTGTGGGGTGAGGGTGGGCAGAGGGTCGGGAGAGTGCCGTGGGGGCTGGGGAGGGCTCTGAGGGTTTTGGAGAGAGAGGTGTCTGGGGGTCCCAGGCTCACTGCTCTGCAAGGACCTCGCATTCCAGGCAGCACAGGCGCCCAGGAGCCTGCCGTCTCCAGGCCACTCCACGCTCGCCAGGCCGGGGTGGACTCCGTCTCGTTTATCACCATATCTTATAACAACTCCCCCCAGAAAGCCTGGGAGCAGAGTGTGTACTCGTGTGTGCTGTGCCGTGTGCTGAAGTGACTACTTCAGTCGTGTCCAGCTCTCTGCGACCCCATGGGCTGTAGCCTGCCAGGCTCCTCTGTCCATGGGGGTTCTCCAGGCAAGAATACTGGAGTGGGTTGCTGTGCCCTCCTCCAGGGGATCTTCCTGACCCAGGGATCCAACCTGTGTCTCTTATGTCTCCTGGATTGGCAGGGGGGTTCTTTACCACTAGAGCCACCTGGGAACCCTTTAACCTTAAGTTTAAAAATGAGGAAGTTGACCTGTAAACAAACAGAGGTTTAAACTGTGTGAGTCCACTTGTAATAGGTGCATTTTTTTCCAGTAAATACGTATATGTGCTGTAAATGTATTTTCTCTTCCTCTGATTTCCTTAATAATGGTTTCTTTTTTACTGGCTTACTTTATTGTCAGCATACAGTACATAATGCACATGACATGCAAAATGTGTGTTAGTCGGCCGTTTTTGTTATTGGTAAGGCTTCTGCTCGACAGTAGGCCTCTAGTTCGGGGGTAGTCAAAAGTTATGCACAGATTTTTTTTCACTGTGCAGGGGGTTGGTACCCCTAATCCCCACGTTCTTCAAGAATCACCTATCCGTGGTGTTCTTTGAGGAGGGAGATATGTCTCAAGCAAATATTTGGACATGCATATAAAAAATCTTCAGGTTCTGACAGTGTAACACATTGGAAAATACGTTAGAATATAAAGAAGTAAAAAAGCACTGTTCCCTTGGTTTGGAAAGGAAACTTGAAGGCCCCCACTCAGCCGGCATCCTGTGCCCTGACACAGCTGGGAGCGGCCGCCAGCCTCACCTGCAGGCCCGCGGTGGGGACATGCTGGCTGACCTGTGGCCTCTCCTCCCCAGCTGTCCGGCGGCTGCGAGCTGACCGTGGTGATCCACGACTTCACAGCCTGCAACAGCACCGAGCTCACCATCCGCCGCGGCCAGACCGTGGAAGTCTTGGAGCGGCCCCACGACAAGCCCGACTGGTGCCTGGTGCGGACCACTGACCGGTCGCCCGCAGCCGAGGGCCTGGTACCCTGCGGTTCCCTGTGCATCGCCCACTCCAGGAGCAGCATGGAGATGGAGGGCATCTTCAACCACAAAGGTAGGCGTTCGTGGCGACCGTGACATCCTCCCGGAAATGACAGTGGGGCTTGCGTCCTGCAGCCCCGTAAGAGGTGCAGTCCCTGCTGGTCACTGGCGCCCCGGCCCTTCATCACTGCATCCCTGGGCCTTTTTAATCCACTGGGGGCTGTGGTTGTCACCTTGTCACTCAGAAATAACGGTGCGTCGGTCGCCTCGGTTCCCCAGACCGTGTTGTAAGATCCCAGGTTAGAGAAGGGGGAAGGAAGCCCTTCTCTTGGAAGCCAGTATCTTTCGTAAACAGAGCAAACAGAAAGGCAGTGTTCTCCTCCAGGTGATGCTGGAAAGAGGTGGGAGAGGTGGGACCACATTCAGCATCTCCCTAATCAGGTTTTCACATTGTGGATTATTTTGTTTGTGTTAAATACTAGATGGCTGAGTGTGCAGGCCCTGGAAGCATAACTGTGCCATCTTTATAGCCTGGTTAAGTGTCTCGGGGCATCTGAGACCGCCCCCCCCAGTTCCCTGCCAGGAGAGGGAACACAGCTGGACCCCCAGAGGGAGGCGAGCTGAGTTGGGCAGGCCTCAGTGTCAGGGGTCTGAAGCTCTGACAAGAGAGATGGCTTTTGAAAGAAGTGTTTTTCCACTGAAACAGCGGGGTATTTGAACAAAACAGCATTTGACATTGCTTGCGGACTTTGTTTAGACACAGGCAGCTAGCTGTCACAAGGCCGCTTTTCCACATGTGTCAGGACAGGTCAGTAATGGTCTCCTAGCAAGTCTGTGTATCTAAACATCCAGTGTGGTCACTGCTGGACTGAGGCGACCTGAAATGGGGCCTGAGTGAACTGAGCTGGTCTGCAGGTGCAGAATACACACTGGACTACAAGACTTAAAATGAAAACAGAATGTACAATTATTTTATAGTCACTGCATGCTGATATGGCAATATATTTTATAGGATGAATTAAAGAAAATATACTATTAAAATTAACTCCACCTGTTTCTTTTTACTACTAAACGATGACTGCTTGAGAATCTTAACTTTATATGCAGGTGCCATGTGTCTGCTGGACAGTGTTCCTTAACCTGTCATCTTAGTGAGGAGCTGATAGGAGATTTTTAAGAGCTTTTCAGAAACACTGGTCTTTAGTTTCTAGAAAAATTCAGCATGGGTAGTTTCTGTGCCGTGAACCACTTTGTATCAGTCTTCGTCTTCTGCAGTACAGATTTGGGGTTCTGCAGTTTGTTCACCCTTCCTGAGAGCGCATCACATACTCTGCGTGCTCCCGTTCTTTCCTGTTAGCATGGGGACGTCCCAGCTGCTCCCTCCACTTGTCAGCTATGCCCACTCTGCCTTCACCCTGGTGCATCCTGGAGACAGTCCTCCGGCTCCTGAGCGTTAGTCCCGGCGGTGGCTAAGTGGAGCTGCCCTGCTGTGTTACCTGGTTCAGGTGGCATTGGACCTGCCCTGCTGTGTCACCAGGTTCGGGCAGCATTGGGCCTGCCCTGCTGTGGTCCCTGAGCTCTGAGTTCAGGCAGTGGCCTGTGCTGGGCCCATTAGTTTCTGGGGTTGCGTGATGTATTTCAAGTCCTCGAGTCTGAGCTGAAAATAAAGTCCAACTCTTTTTCCAAGTGTATCTATTATGTGCAGAGGAACCCTGGTGAAGTGAAGCTACAAATAACCTTGGCTCTGAAAGACTTATTTTCTCGTGTGCCTTTCCCGCGGTGTGTTCTTTGCTTCCTGGTGTTCGCAATTGCAGGCTAGCCGGGCAAAAAGAACCGTGTGTTCATCACGCTTCACTTTGTCCTGAAAACCTCCTGTGGAGGCTGGGTTTGTGCTGGTTTTCTGGTTTGACTCCGTTCTGCCCCCTAAGCCTTTCCTCTGGTACTGTCTTCCCATCACCTGAGGCATGACTCCTGCTTTTCACAAACCCTCTGCTTTACTAAGAATGTGTTTCTTTGTTGAATAAAACTGGTTGTAAACTAACGGTTATTTAGCAGATTAGAGCTCAGAACCTGATCCATTTCTTCCTTATCTCTGGATTTTTTATTTTTCCTGCCATTTAGGGAAACTTAGGTTGTCTGTTCCCTTACGGTGTTAGGACTTGGGCGGCTGATGGGGAGGGAAGAACCTACCTTGGGCTTTTTGACAGACCTCTGCCAGAGCCTCCTGTCCACATTTAGGTCCAAGAAGTCAGGCAGTCACCAGGGTCTCCATCTAGGAGAAGAGTCTTCGGCAAGTAGTTGGGGCAGCAAGGGCCAAGGATCCGAAAGAGCCCCAGGGACTGTGGGGCAAGAGGCCGCGGCCCCCTTGGGAGGCCCCACAGCCGCCCTCCTCACGCTGTGTGTGCTGGGCCGGGGGCGCTTGTTACTCACAGGTGTCAGCATCTCCTTCTGAGCCCTTCTCATTCTGAGAGCCGGCTGGGCTTTAGGGAACCCCATCCCCACCCCACCCTGCCCCTCCTCCCACACAGCTGGATGTCCAACGCTCTCAGGTCTCCTCCTGGTGAGATCAGTGGCTAAGTGGAGCTGCCCTGCTGTGTTACCTGGTTCAGGTGGCATTGGACCTGCCCTGCTGTGTCACCAGGTTCGGGCAGCATTGGGCCTGCCCTGCTGTGGTCCCTGAGCTCTGAGTTCAGGCAGTGGCCTGTGCTGGGCCCATTAGTTTCTGGGGTTGCGTGATGTATTTCAAGTCCTCGAGTCTGAGCTGAAAATAAAGTCCAACTCTTTTTCCAAGTGTATCTATTATGTGCAGAGGAACCCTGGTGAAGTGAAGCTACAAATAACCTTGGCTCTGAAAGACTTATTTTCTCGTGTGCCTTTCCCGCGGTGTGTTCTTTGCTTCCTGGTGTTCGCAATTGCAGGCTAGCCGGGCAAAAAGAACCGTGTGTTCATCACGCTTCACTTTGTCCTGAAAACCTCCTGTGGAGGCTGGGTTTGTGCTGGTTTTCTGGTTTGACTCCGTTCTGCCCCCTGAGCCTTTCCTCTGGTACTGTCTTCCCATCACCTGAGGCATGACTCCTGCTTTTCACAAACCCTCTGCTTTACTAAGAATGTGTTTCTTTGTTGAATAAAACTGGTTGTAAACTAACGGTTATTTAGCAGATTAGAGCTCAGAACCTGATCCATTTCTTCCTTATCTCTGGATTTTTTATTTTTCCTGCCATTTAGGGAAACTTGAGGTTGTCTGTTCCCTTACGGTGTTAGGACTTGGGCGGCTGATGGGGAGGGAAGAACCTACCTTGGGCTTTTTGACAGACCTCTGCCAGAGCCTCCTGTCCACATTTAGGTCCAAGAAGTCAGGCAGTCACCAGGGTCTCCATCTAGGAGAAGAGTCTTCGGCAAGTAGTTGGGGCAGCAAGGGCCAAGGATCCGAAAGAGCCCCAGGGACTGTGGGGCAAGAGGCCGCGGCCCCCTTGGGAGGCCCCACAGCCGCCCTCCTCACGCTGTGTGTGCTGGGCCGGGGGCGCTTGTTACTCACAGGTGTCAGCATCTCCTTCTGAGCCCTTCTCATTCTGAGAGCCGGCTGGGCTTAAGGGAACCCCATCCCCACCCCACCCTGCCCCTCCTCCCACACAGCTGGATGTCCAACGCTCTCAGGTCTCCTCCTGGTGAGATCACACAGACAGGCTGTGGTCTTTCCTGTAGTCATGCACAGATGGGAGAGTTGGACCACAGAGAAGGCTGAGCACCAAAGAATTGATGCTTTCTAATTGTGGTGCTGGAGAAGACTCTTGAGAGTCCCTTGGACAGCAAGGAGATCGAACCAGTCAATCCTAAAGGAAATCAACCCTGAATATTCATTGGAAGGACTGACCCTGAAGCTCTAATATTTGGCCACCTGATGTGAAAAGCCAACTCATTGGAAAAGGCCCTGATGCTGGGAAGGATGGAGGGCAGGAAGAAGTGGGGTGACTGAAAGGTGAGATGGTGGGATGGCATCACCGACTCGATGGACATGAGTTTGAGCACGCTCCGAGAGATAATGAAGGACAAGGAAACCTGGCGTGCTGCAGTCCATGAAGTTGCAGAGGAGGACACGACTGGGGGACTGAACGACAGCAGTTTGTCTCTGGTCACTCACTGCTGATCTCTAGTTTCTTCAGTGTCTGTGATTCTTGCTGCTCTGACCTTCCAGATGGAAGGAACAAGCGCATTTGCTGATCTCTAGTTCCAAAATTTCACAGCCTTCGTGCCTCCGTTTTTTCCACAAGTCCCCAGTCCAGACCCCTTAAATTTCCAGTGTGAAAAACATGCCTGTGGAGATTAAATGTCTCTGTATTTGGTTGCGTATGATCTGTAAGGACTGCAGTGTGGCTGTGAGAATACATACTCAGGTCAGCCCGAAAGGCCCAGCACTCCTGAGCACTGCCCAGGCCATGATGCTTTTCAGCAGGACCGGAGTTGGAATGTGCTGGACGATGAGAATTCCTGGTAGCTAAGGGCGTCCCTGGTGGCTCAGCCAGTAAAGAATCGGCCTGCATTGTGGGAGACCTGGGTTCAATCCCTGGGTTGAGAAGATCCCCCAAAGGAGAGAACAGCTACCCACTCCAGTGTTCTGGACTGTGTGGTCCGTGGGGTCACAAAGAGTCAATGACTGAGCAACTTGAACTTGACTCACAGGCCCCTTGTACCACGCTGTGTGTCCCCTGGGTGATGTGGGGGAGGATAGAATTAACTGATCTAAATGAACAGTAAGGATAATTGTACAATTTGTTCTTCGGGGAGATACTTTTGTGTGTCTGCAATTAGACTCCACTGTGCACATTATTCACGGGAGAGGCCTGTACGGGGAACTGCCGTGGAGCAGTGTTTGCCGATGGGCGGCCCTGGACTCCCGTTCTCATCTTGCCCTGGCCACCACTCCCGTCACAGCCTTTCAGGCACGGGTGGCGCCCTGACAGCAGCCACTCTGAGCAGAGCGAGGCCTCAGCGAGTCCCCGTGCTCATCCAGCCCCCTGGTCTGTGGTGCACACCACCTCCCACCCCGTCAACATCTCTGCAGGCTGGGCTCCCAGCAAGTCCACTGAGCCAGCCGCGTTGAGACGCGCTGGCCACCACCTCCCACCCTGTTTGTGATCGTTGATTGACTGCTGACACAGGGTCCAGGCATTATCTCAGAAACAGAAAATCCGAGGGCTTTTTTTTCCTGTCCCACTGTCTCAACGAGGAGAGCTGTCACTGTTCTCTGTTTATTTACTTAGTCTTGGACCAGAAAGTAAACAGGAATCTCCGAAATCTGTTTATATTCCCGCAAGGCGAGCCTGGGTGGGTCAGCTGTGCTCTGCCTTCATGACCAATTGTTGAGGGTGTGTGAGAGCTTGGCTCCGGGCTTCGGGTGAGAACCCAGCAGGCATCCCCGTGGCAAGGCAGGGCCCGGGGCTGGCAGCAGTGCCCAGGAGTGGTAACGACAGGATGGACGACGCTCAGGAGGATTGTCTCAGTCAATAACTGGGCAGGGTCCTGTCCCGAGCTCCCTGCAGGACGCATGTGCCTGAAGCGCATGTGGCAGCAATTTTGATTGTATTCACTTTTTTTCTCAGTGTAAAACCAGAGCCCCTTATGAGTCTTAAGGGAACCTTTCCATTGTGCTCACACTCAGTCATTGCATTGGAAAGACTGCCCATGTGGCTGTCGTGGGCCTGTCAGCTGAGGTCTTCCCTGCCCGGCCTGGCCCAGTTTGAGTTGAATTTGGAAAATCACTGTCAGCCACCACTCAGTTACCTTTTGCTAATGCTTGGCTGTAAGACAGGGGTGAGAGTGATGTTTATGGTTGGCTAAGTGAAGACCTTCTGGGGCAAGAGTGGCGTTCATGGTCGCAGTCTTTGGAAGGGGCAGTGTGCTGGACTTGCAGCGCGTCGTCTTTGTGCCAGGACCTGAACTCTGATTCCGTCTCTGTCTTTGGTGACATTGCATCCCTGCACCTGAGGTGGGTGCAATCAGGTGGTCTCTGAGGTCCTCCCCGCCTCTGACGTTCTCAGGTGATGTGTATTTTGAGGCCTTTCTGAATGAAGGCCAATTCACGCCTGCTTCTCCTCATGCTAACCCCCTGCTGCTAGTCCAGTGATATATTTAGGAGAGAAGATCCACTTAGGAAACTTAGCCGTATCTAACCTATCTGAAAATTATTTATCAAGCGTTTTCTCTCTGGGAGAGTGTGTAGGTCAGTACTTGCATTTCATTTTGAAGAAGTTAAAAAGCATGGTCTTTTCACTCCAAATTCTTCATTTAAAAAACAAGGAAATAAAAGCACGAGAAACCAGATTCCTTGCCCGCTGACCACTCGGGCCTCTACACCCAGGGCTTCGGCTCACCCCATACTCACTGAAGCAGCCCTCCGTGGTTTCCGGCTTACCACATCACCTGCAGATGAGTGCCTGCCGTCAAAACCTGCTAAAAGAGAAAACCCAGGAATTGTCTTCTATAAATGTGGTGATAAACGATTATCCGTGAAATGTGGCATTTTCTATAATCCAAGTGAAAATTAGGAAAGTGAGAGATGTTCATGAGAAACTGCCTAAAATGTAGGTTTTCCTCTGGGTTCCACCTGGGGCCATCTCCTTGCCCCTCTCCCAGGGTTTTCCTGCCCATCCTTCTCCGGAAGTATTTGACTCTTCACTGGACTGTCCTCCCAACTTCTCGAAACCTCTAGTATTCCGATTCCTCTCCTGTCACCTCCCAGAAGTAAGTGGACATGGCCCCACTTACTGCCCCCCCGAATGGCCAGCACACCTGAAGCTCTCTTCACTGCGATTTCTCCCCCCTCGATTTCTCCCTGTGATGATACACGTAGGACGTGAGATTTCCCATCAGAACAACTGAGACGTGCACATCAGTGGTGTTAGGCCCATACGCTTTCTGATGCCCCGTCCCCACCGTCCACCCTCAGCTCTCACCGTCCTCCCCTCTGAACACTAACTGCCCCCACCCCAGCCCTGGTGCCCACCACTCCACTTCTCTGTGTGAGAGCTCGCACTCTGAGGACCATGAGAAGTGTGCAGTGTTTGGTGACTGGCTTGATCCACTGAGCATAATGTCTGCAGGTTCATCCTGTTGTAGCCTGTGTCAGGGTGTCCTTCCATGTTAAGGCTGACTCACACTCCACTGTCGGGATAGGTGACACGGCTTGTTGTCCGTTCGTCTGTTGATGGACACGGATTGCTTCCACCGTTGGGCCTTTGTGAATTATGCTGCTCTGTCTTTGGATACTGTGGGAAGTTCACCCAGATGTGGAATTGCTGGGTCATATGACGCTGCTGTTTTTTATTTTTAAGCATGCTCACCACATTTCTTTGTTGTTTAGTCTCTAAATCATGTCTGAATCTTTGCAACCCCGTGGACGTAGCCCACCAGGCTCCTCTGTCCTTGGAATCACCCAGGCAAGAATACTGGACTGGATTGCCATTTCCTCCTCCAGGGGATCTTCCCCACCTGAAGACTGAACTGAAATCTCCTGCATCAGCAGGCTCATTCTCTACCACTGAGCCACTAGGGAAGCCTCCACATTTTGTTACTTTTATCTGAATAGCACCTGTGGTGCTGGAGAAGACTCTCGAGAGTCCCTTGGACTGCAAGGAGATCCAACCAGTCCATCCTAAAGGAGATCAACCCTAAATATTCATTGGAAGGACTGATGCTGAAGCTGAAACTCCAGTACTTTGGCCACTTGATGCAAAGTGCCAACTCATTGGAAAAGACCCTGATGGGTCTCCTCCTGAAGATAGGAGGAAAAGGGGATAACAGCAGATGAGATGGTTGGATGCCATCACCCACTCGATGGACATGATTTTGAGCAAACTCCAGGAGCTGGCGATGGACAGGGAAGCCTGGCGTGCTGCAGTCGGCGGGGTCACCAGGGGTCAGACATAACTGAGTGGCTGAACAGCAGCAGCAGAGAATAGTGCCTCTCAGGCCTGTTCTCTCACCCATCACCACCTTGACTCCTCCCCGGTAGGTCTCCCAGCCTCACTTCTCACCCCCTCATTGCAGCTGAAACACAAACCTGGTTATACTGGGCTCCTGCTTAAATTTCTTCAGTGACTTGTTGATCACAGAATAAAATCGCAGTTTCCTAACACATCCCACAGAGCCTTGCCCCTCGCACTCATGCACGTGTACACACTTGCTGAGTGCACACGTACCCTCTTTCTCCCCTGGTGTGGTCCTCAAGTAACGGGAAGCGGGATTTGGTTCTCAATCCCTCACCCCTACCTGACATTCCTGTCCCTTCTCACCAAATGTAAAACCCTTCAGGAAAAAAAAAAAAATGAATGTATCCAGTGAGTCTGTGGAGGTGAGGGTGCCATTAATAAGTATTTCAACATAAAGGCTAAGGTTAGGGTAACCTGAGAAAGTCTGCATGATGAACTCCAGGGCCCACTGAGGACACACGAGGAGCCATGTGGGAACTCAGCGAAAGAAGCTGAGAAGGTGCCAACAGGAGCATCGGGCGCAGTACCAGTGCTGAACTTGCAGATGTGACGGGGCGAGTACAAAGGGCACCGGCTGTGCACAGCAGGCTTGGTGACACAGGAGCAGGGCCCCTGAATGCAGGTCACAGGGCCTCTACACGGAGGCCTGCAACCTGTGGCGGTGTGATCTCAGCAGGGATGCTCACTGGCAAGTGAGACCCATTCGTCCTGATCCACTTGGTCCAGTTCTGTCCTATGTTTTTTCACTTTCAAGATACACAGCCCTCCTTAGATAAACCCACAGGGCCACTACTCAAAGCTGTGAGAAAGGGACATAGCATTGAGACCAGGGGTTCGCTCAGACTCACATGCAGTTTCTTAGGACGAATGAAGCAGTGATGGATGAATGGATGAAGTGCCCAGATCCCAGCTCTGGAGGTCGTAAGTTCCACCTCTGATTCTCAGGGTGAGCGCTGACACAGCCACCATGCGAGGATGAAACTGGGACACGTTTCCCTTAAAGCCCAAGTTGCAGAGTGTCTGAGGCCCCACCACCCTCTGTCCAGGGCATTTCTCCTGACCTGGCCCCTTCCTGCAGCTCCCTGTCCACATCTGGGCCCTGGGAGGCTGTGGCTCTGCCCGCTTCCTGGTGGTGCCCACCAGTTCCCGTGCCCCTCAGCCCTGTGCCATACGGGAGAGACCAGGTGACAGGACTCAGCACAGGTTTGCAGATGGCAGAAGGGGAGGACTCAGCACAGGTTTGCAGGTGGCAGAAGGGGAGGACTCAGCACAGGTTTGCAGGTGGCAGAAGGGGAGGACTCAGCACAGGTTTGCAGGTGGCAGAAGGGGAGGACTCAGAGGCCACCAGTGTGTGCTGTCTCAGGAACCCCAGGCCTCACCTGGTGCCCATCATCTGAGTTTGGCGGGCCCCAGATCAGAGGGTAGATATATTAAAGTGGCTCCCCTGCTCAGAATATAAGCAGTTGCTAAGGTTCAGTCCTGAATATTCATTGGAAGGACTGATGCTGAAGCTGAAACTCCAATACTTTGTCCACCTGATGTGAAGAACAGACTCATTGGAAAAGACCCTGATGCTGGGAAAGATTGAAGGGGAAAGGAAAAGGGGACAACAGAGGGTGAGATGGTTGGATGGCATCACCAACTCAATGAACATGAGTTTGAGTAAGCTCTGGGTGTTGGTGATGGACAGGGAGGCCTGGTGTGCTGCAGTCCATGGGGTTGCAAAGAGTCAGACATGACTGAGCAACTGAACTGAACTGAAGGTTCCTCACCCAGATCCAGACCACCTTCCCAGTTCCCAGGGCAGCCTACCTGGGCAAAGAGACACCCCTTCCTGAGAGGAAGCCTGAACTCTGCTCACAAAGGCCTCGTCCATTGCTTCTCTACCTTCACCAGAAAGAAATGTGAGGAAAGATGGAGCTCTGAGACCCAGACTTCTTACATTTCCCCAAGGATTTTTGAGACAGCTGGGCTTATGTTTGTTCAACCAAATATCCTCTTCCCTACAGTGAAACCTGCTGCCTCAAAAATGGATCTAGTCCACCACATATGACTGCTTATGCCTTTTAGATGACCTACGCCTGTTAGGAAGGCGTGAGATAAGACATTAAGAAGGCTGTCCCAGTAAGTTACACCAGTCCTGTCTGACTCTCTGAGATGCTGTGTATAGCCTGCGAGGCTCCTCAGTCCATGGGTTTCTCCAGGCAGGAATACTAGAGTGGGTGGCCATTCCCTCCTCTAGGGGATCTTCCTGACTCGGGAAATGAACCCTTATCTCATTTTGTTTCCTACATTAGCAGGTGGGTTCTTCACCCCTAGTGATACCTGGGAAGCCCCAAAAAGGCTTTAATGATTTTAAAAATTTTAGTTGAGTCTATTGTGGTTCTGCTGTACTTAGGCATTTGCTTAGTGCCAGATTGTCCCTGTTAATCAGAAAACATAGCCACCTCAGGCATACCCATGCATAGATGTTCAAACCTGTATCTGCCCACACATCCTTTAAAAATATATATATATAATGGAGGATCTATATAATTTTTTTTGTGATTAGCTTGGTAAAGAATACTTTTTGGTCTGTTTGAACAGCTGCTAATATAAATCCCTGTGGGAAGAAAGCTGAGGAACAGAGAGTTCCCCCAAGAACAAAGACTTAGTCCCTCCTCTGAGCCCCAGGGTGGATCCAGGGCGAGGGGATCGGCCCAAGACCTGTGATTAAGGCGCGTTTTCCGTGCAGCGTGTAATTACGGAGCCACACAGGTGGCCCTGACTGTGTTGAATGCTTCATGTTGGAAGTATGTTCATACTCCATCTTCACAGTAAGGTGTTTATTAAAACAGGAAAAAGACCTAAGAAGGTATTGACACCATCTATATTAGATGATCACAAAATTATATATATAGCGAAGCCATAAACAATGAATCAGCAAGCCGCCTTCCCACAGACGACCATGACATGGTGTTTAGGGCAGGAGACGAAGTCAGGGAGAAGAGATCACCAGGGAAAATTGTGTGTCTTGCTCAGGTCAGTTTTCCTTCCAATTCCAAAGAAAGGCAACGCCAAAAGAATGCTCAGACTACCGCACAATTGCACTCATCTCACATGCTAGTAAAGTAATGCTCAAAATTCTCCAAGCCAGGCTTCAGCAATACATGAACCATGAACTCCCCGATGTTCAAGCTGGTTTTAGAAAAGGCAGAGGAACCAAGGATCAAATTGCCAGCATCCGCTGGTTCATTGAAAAAGCAAGAGAGTTCCAGAAAAACATCTGTTTCTGCTTTATTGAGTATGCCAAAGCCTTTGACTTTGTGGATCACAACAAACTGAGAAAAATTCTGAAAGAGATGGGAATACCAGACCACCTGACCTGCCTCTTGAGAAATCTGTATGCAGGTCAGGAAGCAACAGTTAGAACTGGACATGGAACAACAGACTGGTTCCAAATAGGAAAAGGAGTACATCAAGGCTGTATATTGTCATGGACTGCAAGGAGATCCAACCAGTCCATTCTGAAGGAGATCGACCCTGGGATTTCTTTGGAAGGAATGATGCTAAAGCTGAAACTTCAGTACTCCGGTACTTTGGCCTCCTCATGCGAAGAGTTGACTCATTGGAAAAGATTCTGATGCTGAGAGGGATTGGGGACAGGAGGAGAAGGGACGACAGAGGATGAGATGGCTGGATGGCATCATGGACTCGATGGGCATGAGTCTGAGTGAACTCCGAGAGATGGTGATGAACCGGGAGTCCTGGCATGCTGTGATTCATGGGGTCGCAAAGAGTCGGATACGACTGAGCGACTGAACTGAACTGAACTGCTCAGGATGACCCAGGGCCAGGCAGGGTGACTGCTTCCTGCCTCCCTGTGGACTCTCTTAACTGCCTCCCCTATGACATACGCACATGTCAGACTTTGCTATTCATTAGACAGGCTGGGATTTCTGTTTTAAGTGTGTTCGCTCTAATTCGCATCTCCTGAAGCTGTGAAAGGTTACAGGGAGATGATGTGTTTGGTGCACTGGTTTTTATTAGATATTTTGAAGATGAATAAACACTGTCCATGGAGGGGGATGTAGTGTACATATCAGCCAGAGTCAGTTAGCACTTGTTTCCTGATAGTATCTACTAGGTTGCGGCTCTGAGGACACCTGATAAAACAGTGCGTGCGCACCAGTGGAGAAGTGTATGCTGGGAAAACCGAAATCCGTTTAGCTTTGACCCCTGTGTTTCTTTCTCTGTTCGGAGAAGCATAATATGGTTTTGTGATTATTTTGTGTGCCTAAACCTGAAACATTAACAGAATTTTGAAAGATTTGACTGTAGATCCTGATAGATGGGGTAGAGCTAAAATCTATGACCATAAAAAGCTGTGACTGAAACGCAGAGACATCACTTGGCCAACAGAGGTTCTTTCTAGTCCAAGTTACGGTCCTTTGAGTAGTCATGTATGGACGTGAGAGCTGGACCGTGAAGACTAAGCACCAAAGAGTTGCTGCTTTTGAATTATGGCACTGGAGAAGACTGTTGAGAATCTCTTAGACAGCAAGGAGATCAAATCAGTCAATCGAAAGGAAATCATCCTTAAATATCCATTGGAAGGACTGATGGTGAAGCTGAAGCTCCAATACTTTGGCCCCCTGATGCAAAGTGCTGGCTCATTGGAAAAGACTCCGATGCTGGGAAAGATTGAGAGCAGGAGGAGAAGAGGACAGCAGAGGACGAGATGGTTGGATGGCATCACTGGCTCAGTGGACATGAGTTTGAGCACGCTCCAAGAGACGGTAAAGGACAGGGAAGCCTGGCATGCTATAATCCCTGGGGTCACAAAAAGACACAACTTAACGACTGAACAAGAGCAACAGCAACCTGATAGTTGAGCTGCAAATGGCATGGAGAGCGGAAAATATCTGCAAAGCCCCAGGCTGTGTCTGTTGCAGCAGGTCCTGATCTAATCCGATAGAAGCAGCGGTACCTGTGTCCGGAAAACTGTACGTTGGTACAAAACTTTTACATACCATTTCAGCGACCCCCACATTCAGAACTTCATTTCTAAATAAGGGAAGAAATATCAAATATTAAAACTTATTTTTAGATGTTCACATGGTTCAGAAATAAAACTGAAAACCTGTAAGTTGAGAAGTCTGGTTCCCACAGCCCATCAGCCACACTTGGATCACCCTTTGTGTTCGTTACTCGTTTCTGTGTCTGGTGCTGTGTGAGACACATGCAAGCTTGTGTTCACTGTTCACTCCCCTTTCCGTTTGCCTTCCTAAAAGGGAGCAGATTTTGCCCCAACTTTGTCACTCATTCGTATCTTTTGGGAGTGACTTTAGTACCTAAAGAGGTGTCTGCCTCATCCTTTTCCATGGATGGAGAACTTCCTGTGTGCACATGCCTTAGCTTAGTAACTCATGCAAGGCTGAGCACCCCGGGCTGCTGCTGTTATAAGCAGGGTCACAGAGGCTCACTGTGTGTAGATGTCTTCTCATTCATAAGCAGGCCTGTCTGTGACGAAATTCTACAAGTGGGATTGTTGGGTTCAATGGTAAATGCATTCATGGAAAACAAACTTTTGAGGCAGAATCACCTGAGTCGTAAATTAATCAGATCAGAGGCTTCCCTGGTGGCCTGGTGGCTCAGACTCTGTGTTCCCAGTGCAGTGGGCCTGGGTTTGATCCCTCCTAGACCCACATAGTTGTGGCAACAACTATTTATAAGACCCAACACAGCCAAATAAATAATATTTTTAAAAATAATTAAAAACAATCAGATCAGAAAAATATCACAGTAACCAGGCTATTTAATGACATTTCTTTTATGTATTTTTAAAATTTTGGTCAGAGTCGTGGCATTTGCACTGTCCAGAGCACACTGAACTCTAGGTTTATCGTGCTGTTCTGTCCCTAAGTCGTGTCCAACTCCCGACCCCAGGGACTGCAGCATGCCGGGCTTCCCTGTCCTTCCCTATCTCCCAGAATTTGCTCAAACTCATGTCTGTTGAGTTGGGATGCCATCCAACCGTCTCATCCTCTGTCATCCCCTTCTCCTGCCTTCAGTCTTCCCCAGCATCAGAGTCTTTCCCAGTGAGTCGATTCTTCACATTTAGGTGGCCAAAGTATTGGAGCTTCAGCTTCAGCATCAGTCCTTCCAGTGAATATTCAGGACTGATCTCCTTTAGGATGGACTGGTTGGATCTCCTTGCAGTCCAAGGGACTCTCAAGAATCCTCTCCAACACCACAATTTTATCTCACCGAGTTAGAAACTTCAAGCAAGGGCCCTTCTGAAAGTCATAAATGACTTGAAAGTCGTAAATGACATGGCACGTTTCCGTGTGACTCCTGTGAGGTGAGACTTCGGTGGAGGTTTTCTTTCCCAAAGGGCTCTGCACAGGAGTGTGCAGTGAAATGTTGACATAAATACTGCCTCACCAGGGTCTGCCTTTTGTGCAGATTCTGTCAGAGGGGTGCAAATGAGTTCAACGCTAATGGCAGAACAGTGATATTTTCCAAAGAGTGAGTGACCTCCCGTAGCGTGCATCTAAAAGTAGCTGTTTGTGGCTGTTGTGCCGTGCGTTCGTCTAAAAGTAGCTGTTTGTGACTCTTACGCCATCCATCCATGCCAGACCACACCACACCGTCACCTATGAGAAACACGTTCAGGAGACAGTGTTCTCTGTGGTTCCCCTAAGGGGCTTGGAAGTCTCCATACAATCTCTGTACTTCCTAAAGGATTCAGTTTCTAATCACAAGCATTTGATAATGAAATTTGAAAAATACTATTTTGTAAAATATTTGTTCACTGATTGGTTTATTTATTTGGCTGCAGTGGGTGTTACTGTGGTTTGTGGGCTCTAGTTCCCTGACCAGGGCTTGAACCCAGGCCCCTTGCATTAGGAGCACACAGTCTTAGTTATTGGACTGCCAGGGAAGTCCCTGAAAAATACTATATTTTAAACCCTGCACAATGTAACTTTTTCCTTCTTTACTTACATGCTGAAAGGATTTTGGAGGAGTGTGGGAGGCCAGAGGTCAGAGAGTTCAAGAAGCTGACCTTTGAACTCTGCCCGTCACAGCCAGCTGCATTGTAGGGTGATCTGACCAGCGGTGGCTGGGGTATTTGGACAACTTGACCATTCCACAAGGCTGACCATTCAAAGTGTTAGTCACTCAGTCGTGTCTGACTCTCTGTGACCCCAGGGACTATAGCTAGACTCCTCTGTCCATGGGATTCTCCAGGCAAAAATACTGGAGTGGGTTGCCATTTCCTTCTCCAGGGGACCTTCCTGACCCAGGGATCGAACCTGAGTCTCCCACATTACAGGCAGGTTTTTTACCGTCGGAGCCACCAAAGAAGCCGATTTTTCAAGGATGTCATCATTTTCCAAAAACTCTTCTGACCAGGCTCAGGACAGCAGACCCAGCGTCTTTGTGTTTGAAAGGCCCTTTCAGGTGTGTGAGATGCAATAAACAGGCTCACTCGCCTGCCAGCTCTGGAATTCCGTGCTGGTCCCTGTTGTCTTGAAGCATTGAGTTCAGATGGATCCTTTCCCCACCCCTACCCTTTCTCCTGAGTCTGTAGAACTTTGAATTTACTAGCAGGAAAGAATATTCACATTATGTTTTTTTGAGATAGATTAGCTTCCTTCAGTCTCAAAAATTATGAGTCCCAGATGATTATCAGATGGGGCAGAGGCTGCCTCAGTCATCTCAGGCCGCCCCCACGCAAACCACAGACTGCATGGCTTAGACAGCAGACGCTGATTTCTTC
The DNA here is from genome assembly GCA_006408675.1 of Madoqua kirkii. Lineage (NCBI taxonomy): Eukaryota > Metazoa > Chordata > Mammalia > Artiodactyla > Bovidae > Madoqua > Madoqua kirkii. Next base: position 66,026 of record SJYC01024698.1, on the reverse strand, counting down.
ACAGTCCTGGAAGCTCTAGGTCCACATGAAGGTGTGGGGAGGCTTGCTTTCCTCTGAGAGCCTCTCTCCATGGCGAGCAGACGGCCACCTGCTTGCTTGTCCTCACACGCTCCTGCCTCTGCGCGTCTAGATCTCCTGTTCTAATAAGGACCCCAGTCAAACTAGACTCAGACCCACCCTTACACCTGCGTTTTAACCTGCTCACTTTTGTAAAGACCCTGTCTCCAAATCTGGTTACATTCTGAGGTCCTGGGAGTTAGGGCTTGAACTCGGGAGTTTGAGGGGGCCACAGTCAGCCTCACTGTGGAAAAGACCCCTGATGCTGGGAAAGACTGAGGGCAGGAGAAGAAGGGGACGACAGAGGATGAGATGGCTGGATGGCATCACCAACTCAATGGGCATGAGTTTGAACAAGCTCCGGGAGATGGTGTAGAACAGGGAAGTCTGGTGTGCTGCAGTCATGGGATCGCAGAGTTGGGCACAACTGAGCAACTGAACAGCAACAGTCAGTGTCTAGCAGAGGGGCGGGTGGAGCCTCAGAAGACAGGATGTGTGAGCGCGTGCCCTGTGCCAGGCTCTGTGCTGCTTTTCTCTGCATCTTATCCTCAGGATACTCTGATGGCAGTGTATGCTACTATCATCCCAATGTGATGCCCAGAAGATGGGCACAGAGAGAGAGTAACTTGACCCAGCTTAGTAGACGGTAGAAGATGGGGTTCGAAAAGCAGTGGTCAGCCTGCAGGGCTCAAGTTCCTAACCACTGTGCCCCTTGCTCTCCATACACGCTGGAAGGAACGCGTGGTCCAGTGGGGCAGCTAGAGCCTTCGTAAGCAAACTCAGCCGCCCCGGGCCAGCAGTCCTTTGTGGAAGAGCCGATTCTAGAAGGCAGACTCCCTTGCCCACCGCACGCAAGACCTTTTGCCTCCCTGGGGCTGCACACGTTCCTAAGACACGCCCCCCACACACGCACACCACCACCACCACCACCAGCGGTTGGTTTCTCGGAGAAGGACCCATTTCCAGGTTTTCTGATCTCAGTCATCAGACAATAATTCCAATCGCTTTCCCACTGCCCGGAGAAGCCACTCTGATGGAAATCTGTCCTTTCTTCTCTCGATGCGCCTTCGCTCCTCTCCGGCCTCCCTGTGTCAAGCACAGAACCTCACCCTCAGTGGGGGATGTCAGCCAGTGAAAAGAAGAGCCAGTCACAAGAGTAAAAATGATTTTTTTGCAAAAATCAACCTGCATCCAGAAGTAAGAGTTTAGTGCTCCCTCCCTACCTAAAAGAAAAAAAAAATCAAAATCTGCCACTTTGCCTGTATTAGAAGAGCTTCCTATCGGGGCTTATATACTCCGAGACCTTCCCAGGGAGTTTTTCTACAGAACTGGGACAAGAAAGGTGCGTACTGGCTGTCGGGAGCTGGCGACGCTGCTCTCATTTTTTTCAAACACAGTTGTTTCTGTTAGTGGTTTTGGGAACACTCTTGTGGGGTTACCACCTCATATGGCCCTTCTGCACTTAATCCACACACTGGTGCAAACAGAGAAGGTCACATCGTGAGTTAAAGTGGGAAAAAGCAGTCCTTGAATGTTGGTTTTGTTGGAGTAAAAGGGAAAAACTCACATCGTCTGTGAAAAGATAGTAAGTGAAACCATGAAAAGGAGCCTATCGAATTTTTGGCACCCAGATGAAGAGCCCCAATGCCTCCAATAAAGGTGCTTTTGTGGGTTGGTGACTGCGCTAGAAAGGGCAGGAAACGCAGTGCTGAATGGGGCCCTCAGAGGCAGGGTCCGTCCTCCCATCCGCTCCCTCCAGAGCGGGAGGTGTTATCTATGGGGTAGGAGACCGGACAAAACGTCCTCTGAATAGGAGCATCTTTGTGCGAGGAACCTGAGAACTGGACCGAAGCAGTGCAGCTGTGCAGGGGGAGGACCAGCGCCGCGGGCTCCCTGCGCAGAAGGGAAACCCCGGGGAGCGGGGAGCGCAGGGCGGGAGGCAGCCTGGAGTCCCCGGCCCCCCAGGAAGCAGTGAGGTGCGCGGAGGCGCTGCCTGCTTCTCCTGGTGGGTGAGGTTTCAGGACTGGGTGGAACGTAGGCTACTGGAAACCTGTTAAGGGGTGTCGATGGTGTCTTACATCTCAAGAAAACACTATTAATGTTGAGAAATTTTCAATAATATCCCTCACAGTTGTGTCACTTGTGTTTCCATCTCAAAAGCATTAGCTGCTGCTGTTTTATGAACTGTCTTTGGCTTGTACAATTTCGAGGAGCTTTTTTTCGCCCTACGTTAACTGTCCAGTTACTGAAGTTTGTTTCTTCAAAAAGTGCTGTACTCTTAATAGAAAGACTTTAGGTCCTTTGGCTTATCTGAGTTTGATGTCCATTTAAGTCCGTTTTTAGTTCTGATTTAGTAAAGCACCCTTTGTATATATATTTTTTTTTTTTTTTTTTAACTGGTGTGGGGTCTTTGAGTAATTTTTTCCTTTTTCGAGACCTCCTTTGGCAAAAATGACCTTGTCTTATTTTTTCTGGACAGATTAATGACAGGCACTTGAACACTGAATTTCTCGTTTTAAATATTCAAGGTATAATTATCACGAGACGCTTACATGAAAAGTGGTTGAGGTGGGGTGGGTCATTGATTTTTGCCAATAGAATTTCTTGTCAACCAGTTTAAATAAACATGTTTTTATTTTCATGAGAATGAGATTGGCTTATATAATTTTGCCCACAATCATGCAAAAGATGATTTCATATTTCTTCAGATCTTTTTCAATAAATCAAGATTTCTTTATTCACCAGTCATTAATTTGCCTAATATTTTTTCCCCACAGAATTATATGATTTTCACCTATTTGTCTAGCAACTTTTTCACACTCTCAACTTCGTTAGCTATTGACATTTATTTGATGTAGCATTCAATTTCTTACTTTTAAAACCTTTTAATTTGAGGATTATTTTAGACTTGGGGAAGACTTGCAGAAATAGTACTGAGAAGTCCTGTCTCCTTCTGCCCAGCTCCCCGGTGTGACATGTCTCCTGACCCTGGTCCAGTGACCAAATCCAAGAAACCAGCCCAGGGCAGCTGTTAACCAGCCACGGGCCTGACTTAGGGTTTTGCCTTCATGTCCTTGTTTGGCTCAGGATCCAGTCCAGAACACATGCTGTGTTTTAAGTTTTCTCCACAATCTGTGGTGGTTCCTCCACCTGCTTCAGTTTTTCAGGAACTGGACACTTTTGAGGTATCTTCATTATTCAGTCACTAAGCCATGCCTTACTCTTTGCAACCCCATGGATTGCAGCACGCCAGGCCCCCCCACCGTCCTTCACCAACTCCCGGAGCTTGCTCAAACTCATGTGCATCGAGCCGGTGATGCCCTCCAACCATGTCATCCTCTGTCATCCCCTGTCACCCCCTTCTCCCGCCTTCAGTCTTTCCCAGCTGCAGGGTCTTTTCCAATGAATCGACTCTTCACATCAGGTGGCCGAAGTATTGGAGCTTCAGCTTCAGCATCAGTACTTATTAGTCGTCTTTTATTTTGTAAGATGTCCCCCAGTTAGAGTTCACCTGGTGCTTTCTCATGATTAAATGGAGGTTACGGGTATTGCCCAGCACACCACAGAAATGATGCTGCGCCCCACTGGGTGTCATTTGGGGCCGCAGGAGGACCCCGACGTCTCGTTGCCGGTGGTGGTGACCTGGATCACCTAGTTACAACAGCATCTGCAGGTTTCCCTCCACTATGAAATAACAGTTTTTCTCATTGAAATTAATAAATACCTCGTGGGAGAAGTTTTGAAACTATGAAAATATTCTGTTTCTCCTCTTGCCTTTACCCACTCATTTCAGCATCCATCAGTGGGTCTCGCCTGCAACAGTAATGAGTACTGTGGAGTTTGCCTGCTGGCAATTTTCCGTTTTCCTCATTCCTGTAAAATTTGTTCATTAGCATCTTGTCAAGAGGAGGGGCCCCTCTGTCTCATTTATTTATTCAACTGTTTATATCATAAGGAGTCATGGATGTTTGTTTTACTCTGTGAGTCATTATCCAGCACTGCCCTAATTTTGTTGCTCAGCTCGGTCCAGCTTTGGCCGTTAGGAGTGCCTTCGAGTTGGCTTCGTGTACTCAGGACACACTCACCTCATTTTTGGAGGGCTTGCTTGCTTTCTGACAATGCAGGATGCTCCCAGCTCATCTGGTGTTAGCTTTGCCATAGACCTGGGCCAACTCTTTCTTTTAGGTCTTCTCAGCAGACACGTATGTGTACCATGTGTGCGTACCACGTGTGCACGCATATCTATATTCATGTTATCTCTCTCTCTCTGCGTGTGTGTGTGTGTGTTGATGCAGACATAACAAACGTCTGCTCATAATCACGCTGAAACCCCTGACCCCTGTGCAGCAACACAGCGTTCACTCTGCCGTTCCTTCCCCTTTCCTTACTTGGAACCTGTTTCCCTGATAGTAAGACACCTGCATCTCATTATCCAACCTAAATTTACTTACTTCTTCAGTCCTGTTCCAGGAGCCTTTTTTTCCCCCCTCTCTTTGGAAATTAAGTATTTTCTTTACCTAAAATGACTTGGCTTTGCAGGACTCGACTCACCTTTTTTCACTTGCCCACCCGTGACACAAACTTACGATTCTTTTTGTCTTTGGTTTTACAGTATATAATCAAAACACTGTTTTTCAGAGTCACCTAGCGAGCTCTTTCCCTCCCCTCCCTCTTCAGCGCGGTTCTGTTTTGCCTGTAGCGCAGCTAGTTCACTTGCTGCAGTGTTTACCGTGCATTTAGAGGACATACCTGATCCTCCCTGATCCTAATTACTTCTTTGGGGGTGGGTGTGAGACAACCGTGGTTCCAAGCGTCAGCACTCATTTTCCTTACATACAGATAAGGCTCGATTTTTTTTCTTCCCAGCACCCTTTGCTCTAGCTCCTCATAGAGTAGCGTTGGGTAATACATTTAAAAGCACCATCTTCGCCAGCTCACCTTCTGTTTCTTTGGTGACACTTTTAATTATATGTCCAGCCAGCAAATGAAAATATCAAAAACATCCCCCTCCCCAAGATCCCCAGAATTTCTTGTTTTCTTTCGTAAAGCCCCCTCCCCAAGATCCCCAGAATTTCTTGTTTTCCTTATAAAGTCCTGCAAAGCCAGCTTCTACATTGTGTATCTCCTGTTTTGCCAAACAGGTAGTTTTCCTGTCTGTCTGCCTTCTCTTGCAAAGCTCACCTCTATCCCTCCTGCCCTGAGCTCAGCTGTTTCCTTTCTCTCCCAGCTCTCACGCTGTGGTCACCGTTTCCTGACCTCCCCTCCTACCTGATACAGATCTCGCTCTGCAGACAGACTCTTCTGTGCCAGGAGCTTTCGCCTCACTCCGTCCGTTCTGGAGCGGCCCAGCCCCTTTCTGGTCCCAGCAGGCTGCCTGCTGCCTTTTCTCACAGCCTCTCCAGGTCCCTGAAGTCACCAGCGTCTGTCCCCACCACCCGTTCCCTCCCACCCTCAGGGACACGGCTCCTACAGGCTTTGCCTCCCAGGTCAGCCAAGGTCACGCGTGGGTCTTTCTCACCTTGACGTATTTCAGGCTATTCAAGCAGAGTCCCCAGCACACCTCCAAGGCAGAAACAAGCCTTAGAGGCAGAACTTACTTCCAGGAAGCGTTTGCTGCTGTTTGGACTTTCTTCCTTTTTTTTTTTTTGGCTGCTCTCTCATCCCTTCCACTTACTCACAGCAGCACTTCTGTTGGGTCCATGTTTGTCCATCCAGGGCTTACCAGGTGGCGCTAGAGGTGAAGAACCCACCTGCGAATGCAGGAGACATGAGAGGCGTGGGTTCGATCCCTAAGTCAGGAAGACCCCCTGGAGGAGGGCATGGCAGCCACTCCGGTATCTTGCCTGGAGAATCCCATGGTCAGAGGAGACTGGCGGGCTTTATAAGTTCATAGGGTCGCAAGGAGTCAGACACAACTTTGCACGCACGCAGAGGTTAAATGATCGCCCTTCCACATGGAGACCATGTGTTAGGTACCTTTAGTTGATATAATGTGTCTTTACCACTTTTTAAATTTTTTACAAACTGCGATATTATGTAGTAAACACTGTGATTTCACACTTCCGTGACTAGGAAAAGAAGGGCATGGGAAAAGCTTCCTTCTTTCCCTCCTTCCTGCTGTGCTGCATTCCTCTGACAGATGTGAACTTGAAATTTGAAGAGGGCAACCACTGAGGAAACGTCTCATATATCTTAGCCAAAATTATTTGATTCATTTTTAAACATCACCCCCTTCCTCTCAAGTGGGGAACGTATATTACACACAAAGTAATTAATTTCCCTGACAGCTCTATTTTTTTGTTCTAATTAATGGCCCTTGCTTGGCAGTCTTGTGTTTTTGGAAAGGGACAAAGTACAATATTTTAATAAGGGCCATAGTAAATGAAACCCTAGAATGTCAATTAGCTTGATTTCCTCTAGGACGTAATTTGCACTGCTTTTTTTGCCAACAAGAGAGAAGGTTTTTTATTTGGTAATAAAGTTTTCTTTCCTCGCATAGAAAGTTCTCTGTGCAGAATTCCGCCTCTTGCTTGGTCCTGGCATAAGCACGCCATCTGGATCTATCATGGGAACATTTGTAAGGAAAAACAGCCTGATGCTTTGTTTTTGGTCTTTTAAGAATATGAGACCTAATGTGGATCTATAAATGCCAAATCTCACTTTGTAACAGTTTGTTTTAGGAGATACTACAGAGATGGCTATCTTTGGGTGCCCTGGATTTATTCTTTTATTAAAAACAATAATTCTCAATTGTCTTAAACTGAGAAACTATTCAATAAGCTCCCCTCAGAAAAATCTTTAGGTAACAGATGACCACATTGCAGTTTTAGACAGGTGTGCGTGTTAGTCCCTCATTTGTGTCTGACTCTTTTGCAGCCCCATGGATTGTAGCCCACCAGGCTCTTCTGTCTGTGGGGATTCTCCAGGCAAGAATACTGTAGTGGGTTACCATGTCCTCCTCCAGGGGATCTTCCCAACCCAGGGATGGAACCCAGATCTCCTGTACTGCAGGCAGGGTCTCTACCACCTGAGCCACCATATTGCAAATGATTGCCCCAATGCAAGAGCTGGGCCACGAGAGTGGATTTCAGAGAGCTCCGTGTGTGCCTCTCAAGTTAATGAGAAACAGGAGAGGGAGTGCATCCACAGAACATGGAAGCTGAAAGTCAGACTTCGTGCCCGTTAAACAGAGGATGTTCTAAGAAGCCACCGGGCTGTGTGAGACAGGGCAGGAAACACACGGAAATTTGGCCTAGAAAGAGTGAGGATTTCTTAGGCTAAAGAGGATACCCAGGTTCTGAAAAGGACGAAAATCAGCTTTCCTAAGAATGCCTTTTACAGATCTCAAGTCAGGCTGTTTCTTTTCACTAGTGTGACTGCTTTCTGGTGAGGAAGAATGAAGAGATGTTTCTAATAAGCAAGGAGCGCGTTGCAGCCCAGTGATGTAACCAGTTGGCTGCAGACCGAATTACGTTTCTTTCTGTTATCAAGTCACATCAGAAGGCCCTGTTTGCCGTGCGTCTCAGCGCGGCCCTCCATCTAGAGGCACACAAAGCCCAAGCTGGGGCCCGGGGAGGGGAGGGCGGCCGTCACTTGCCATCTATCTCCCCGAGTCAGGAAATCGCAGCTCTGGCTCTCGTAGGAGAGCACAAACATCTGGCTCCCAGCGCGCGCTCAGAATTTTCCTTGAGCTCCAATTAGGGTGACTGTGGTAGAAAGTAATCCAGGCGGCTGGCTCTTCCCACACGTGAAGCCCACGGCGAGGCAGTGCGGGGCAGCCAGGCAGAGGGAGCGGTCCCTCCCGGATTGCCTCTGAGTGCCCGGGCACCCGCTCCGGGTCTCGCTGCCCAGGGCATCGGGAGGCATAGCTGGGGGTCAGGGGTCCTAAGCCTCAAGTCAGCACCAGCCACACCATGCCGAACGGAATTAAGCCAGTGGATCCGCTGGACTCACTTTCAGCCGTCAGCACAGCCTATGGCGGCGGCGCGCAGCCTGGCACCTGCAAGTACTGGATCCTGGACCTAGGTACATACCTCCTGCAGCCCGGCCGCTGGCTCCCCAGACTCTTCTCTCAGGCGGCGGCGGTGGGCTCGAAAACCGAAAGGGTCTGTGCTTTACCGCTGAGATGGGTGGTCTGCCTGTATGAGGGGCTGCACGGGGGAGCTTTGCAGGAGACCTCCAGGAAAGGGAAGAGAAACGGGCACTGGGGTCTGGGCAGTGCTGCGGTGACTGAGTGCTCGGGCCGTCAGTTATTCTTCATATCTAAGGATTGCTTTTGATTAGTCTTTTTTTTTTTTTCTTGTAAATGGCATAAAGCAGTCTAGAGTAATCTGTGCCACTAATTGCCTCCTCCTTACAGCCGTGTGTCTGTTTCAGGTTTCACTTTGTTTAGGGTTTTTCAGACTGCTCTGGTGTCCTGCATGTGTATTTAGATTCTCTGTTTGCTTCCTTTAGGATCTGCAGCCAGGTGATAATATACAGTTATATGTGGGGACGGACGGGTCTGCCAGTAACCACCACTTTATTTCAGGGGAGCGTGTGCGCCTGGCTCCTGTTTATACACAGAGCTGGAGCCCAGACAAGAAAGCACGATTCCTGCAAAGGTCGTTTGAGAAGTAGAAAAGTGCCACTTGGAGGAAAAGGCAATAGGCTACAAAAGGATAAAACTGGGGAAGGAATTAGGTCTGTGGGTCTCCCTCCTGCCCTGCCAAGCTCTGGAGGAGGCCAGCTTTCCAGACATAACCTTTGACATCTGTCCAGACTGTACAGCCATGGAAAGGGATTTCTCACAGGCTGCGCTCCAGCCGGGACGGCTTCTTCCAGAATGTTGGCCCTGACCCAGGGCGCTTTTAATGTTTGCCTGCCCTCTTTCACCCACTGTTACCATGCATGCCCTTAGAGGGTGGGCAGCAGGCAGGAGAGAGCCAGGGGCACCTGGCCAGACTTCGGGGCACTTCAGTGTATAATGGACAAGGGCTGAGGTGGAGGGACACCCCCCACGGGAGGCTCGATCCGGGGAAGGAGAAGGTGCAGAAGTGTGCTTTGAGTATCTGAAGGGGACGTGGCACTGTTTACATGTTTGTCCATGAAATGCCAGAGGAAAACGGCCAAATTATTTTTACCGGGCCCGAAAGGAGGTGTTTGGCTGTGTGAATGTTGAATTTGTTGGTGTGGAACATGGAGTTTGGTCCACAAAGCTATCAAAGCATTTTTTAAGTCACTGACCATAGCTTTGGTCACATTTATGTTTGTTAAACTATTCAAGAATGGCCTCCTTTTCTGGATGGCTCCAAACTGGGCAGAGGTGGGGGTACGTGGTTTGTGAGATCTCTTTATTGAAAACAATCACATCTGTGCAGTGAAAAGAACAACTGAGACCGTCACAAGTCAGATTTAAAGCCTCGGCCACCCTAAGTAGCTCTGGGACTCTAGTAAATTACCTTCTGTCTCTGAACTTCGTTTCTTTGTGTGCAAAATGGGGATAACAATAGAGCACCCCTCGGGGCTAAAATAAACATCCCCAGAGTGCAGACCAAAGTATCTTAATGAGCAATTTTGCTGAGATTTTAAGAAGATAGGGCATTCTTCTTATAGAAGGAATTTGGACTCTAGCTGGACCTAAAGGTCCTTAGGACTTCTTTTCGAGAGACCTTCTTAAACTAAGTTTGTGAATACAGAAGGATCTTACGCAATTGCAGTTTGGGTTTCCCCGAGATTTATTTTTGTCTGGTAATTCTCAGACTATAATGGAAACTCTAGGTGATGTTATCCAAGCTGTTACACAAAGTTTTTAAGCTGACAAATTTGGAAAGAAATAGATGTCCTCTAGAATTTTCCTTTGGGGGCGGGGGGAGGCTAATCTCTTCACCGTAAAGGACAGAGGAGGGAAAGCAAAACTCTGTGGTTTATTTTCCTGAAGAAATGTGACTGTCCATCTCTTTCCCAACCTTCATAGTAATTCCCAGATAACTTCCTGGATGCCATGTTACATCAGAGTGATATTTTAATACATTCTGATTCCACTCATTCAGTTGATGAGGGGCCATCTATAGGTATCAGATTGGGAAGGGAAAAATGATTCTGAGAAATACCCAAGAAACGAATCCCAGAGTAACTTTAAAATAGCCCATAAATCAGGGAGTGATTGCAAAGCTTCCTTTGTACCCACAAGCAGTTCATTCGTTGGAGCGCGCTGGGAAAGGCCGTTTGTCTGCTTTCTGACATCCTCAGTGGGGCATTCTCCTCCTTGTCCACCTGGGAATTAGTCTTGCTTGGAATTTTATTTGCAGATGTTGCTTTTTCCAATCACTCACACAGCCATAAGCCCTGAGAATTTTCCTGCTAAGCTAGTGTTAGGGAAAAAAACTCAAGAAAAGATGAGGTCAAGAAGAACTATAAATTATCTTTTAAGAGGACGCCAGCAGGGGAGCCCAGTTGTACAGATAAGATAGTGGGACTATTGAGCTGGCTCTCATTCTGAAATGTGCCCTTTCATAGGGCACATGGACTCTGTTCCGGTCTGGAGAAACAGGAATCAGTGATCTTCCTTAACAGTAAGCTGACCGCCGTACGCAGGGAGGCCGTGCCTCGGCATCCTTCTAGAACTCTCTTCTAAGTCGTTCTTTGCTGTTTTTTGATGCGGAGTGTGGATTCTCACCAGTGCAGTATTTGTTATAATGTAAAAGGACAGACCTTGCAAAGACTACGTACAGGGATGTGAAACCTGTTCTGAAGGGACACGGGGGTTAGCCAGCAGCGCCCACTCTCCTCTCCCGTGAGTGAACGAAACCACAGAAGCGCCGGCACAAAGCTATCTTGTTCCAGCGACGAAGACTGACCGTTTCATACAAGTTACTGTGCACGCTAAGTTCTGTCTTAAATCCATTTTGGTTTTTAAATATTTCTAAAGGAATCCAAGTTTAAGACATGGTATGCATGGTGATAATGATGGGAGTAGTGTGTGACTTGCAAGGCAGACCCCCCATGTTCCTGTCTGGGCTACCTGCACCCCCCCACTCCCCAGGCCACAGCAAGCTAAATCTTTGCTAATGTTGCTCAGCTGAAGTCTCCTCACCTGCCCCCCCCCAATAATAATAATAATACTTGCTGCTGCTATGATTATTATGCTCTCAAAAAATTATTAATACATTAAAAGTTTTTGGTTTTTCTCTTTAAGTAAACCGCAATTATAAAATAATTTGTTTTCTCACTTTTCACTAATCAAAGATGTATTTGTCCCTCTGAGCTCACAATGGGCAATTTTAGGGGAAAGAAAGAAGTGTCGGTGTTACGTGCCCAATTCACATACTTGTGTGTTTCCAGCCAAAAGGCAAAGAAACTTTTAAGTTGTTGGGCCATCTTTAAAGTGAATATAAAAAGTTCTGAAATGTTAAAGCTTTTCGAAGTTTATGTGGAAAAGAGGCGGAGGAGTGCCCTGAAGGTCCCAGGTCAGGAGCCTGCAGACCAAACAGCCCCGCCTGGTTCTGGACGGCTTTCCTCTCGAGGGGCAAGGACCAGGCCTCTCCTCCTCCTCCGCTGTAACCTCCCCCCTTGCCATGTGCTCTTTCTAAGTATATCCCTGCAGCTCAGCTTTATGGGGAACATGGATTTATGACTTTTGATCCGGAAGGATCTCCTCCAGGTGCTGGAGGCAGCGTGGTGAATAAGGCTGGGAACCCAGCGCAGCCCACCAGGGAATTGGTTGTGAGCCTCGGAATTCGTCCTCCTTGGCTCCCCCTTCCCTCTCCTGCCCTGAGAATCCACAGTCCAGATGCTGCTCATCAGTTTTTACAGCTCTCACATAAAAAACCACACAAATGTGAACAGAGTGTACCAGCCCGAAGTATAGTCGGTGTCCCTCTCAAGCTGTGTGTGCCAAGTGTTTACAAAGGAAAATTCACAGACACATGGAGCGCAGAGCAGAGGAAAGGGGGCATGGCAACCAGAGGCAACCAGCGATCATGCTTAGACACATTTTTTAGGCTTTTTACAAAAAAAGGATGACTCTTGTTTATGCTTTTAAAATTCGACTAGAAGACGTCCTCTCAGTCCTTGCCACTGTCCCTCTTCAGATGCACAGCTGAAGTGTCTGTTAACTCATCATGGTAACAGCGATAGCAACTGTCGTGAAAATGGATCTGTTGCAAAAAGACCAGAGTGGGGTCCAAGAATAGAGACCCTGCGAAACATCTGAGACAGAGTACCTCTCCCCCTGCCCGCCTCAGGGCCCACCCCACCTTCCTGTTTCATCTCTGAAAGCTGGGGGGTTATTGTAAGAAGTGGCCCAGTGGCCAGCAGCACCTGTGAAGCTGAATAAGTCTTGAATAGCAAGAAGGGAGCACACTCATTATGACGCAGGAGAAATTGGAGGTTTGTCCCTTTGTCTCTCTCGGGCACAGCTCCACGCCCGCCCCAGGAGGCTGTGTGCTTGTTTCCCACCATAGCTTCTTCCCTCCTGGTTGGGGATCCGCCTCCCATCGCAGGGGGCGCTAATTAAAGCCAAGGACAGGATCTGTGCCGTTAACTGGCGTTCAGAGCAGAGGCGTCCTTTTCATTTCTTTTGTTCCGAGGCAGCTTTGTTCCTTCCTGGAATCCTCCAGGCCTCCCTCCCTCCCTCCCTTCCTTCCTTCCTTCTCGTTGCAGTTACTCAGCTGCTTGAATAACGCAGGGCACGTGGGCAAGATGCTAACGGGACAGCCCGCGGACGAGGTGGGTGGGGGATTCTTAAAAAGCGGGACACGTCACAGGTGGAGATGTCACCTCCCAGGCTGGCGCAGTGGCGAACGCCCAGAACAGTTGTCCCGACTCTGATATCTTTCTGTGTTTTGGCTTTTGCTGTTGTTGTGTTAGTAGGTGGCATCCTGGAACGGGAGTGGGCAGTCCTCGAGGAAGTATGAAATAATAATTTGAAAAATAAAAAACCCTGGGCCATTGGGTTTCTATAGAGGAGTCAGGGGGCAAGAGGTCATAAAATCAAATGAGATACAGTCGTAGGATGGCAGCCCTTGACCCTCTGTGTGCTTGGATGTGGGTGCTGCGTGTAGGACACACACGCGCAGCTGGGCAAAAAGCCGCGATGGCGTGGTTAACATTCCAACCCCATTTTTAAGTGCTTAGCTTTACTTAGAGCAGCATTTTGCTTTTGGTAAAGGTATTACTGAAATATAATTGTGAAAGGAATTCCTAATTGGTTAGGACTTCTTGGTTCTCTGATTTTTGAACTAAATCATCACAGACCCTGGAATATAATGTGCTAGATACTGGGTTTGTGGTTTGGGGAGGCGAGGTGGGTGAAATTGTCCATTTCCTCATTCTCCACAGCTGTAACTCTCTCTAAACTAATATTCCATCCCTTGAGACTGAAACTTCAGCTAACCTGCTGGGCGGATGACATGAAGAGTGATAGTGCTTGGCAAGCTGATTGCAGAACATTCCAAGGCCAGTTTTTGTTTCCTAATGCTCCATAAAAATGAGTATAGGGCTGTATGAATGAGTTATGTGGCTCTAAGAAAACTTTTATGAGTTCGCATGGTTTATAGCATATTTTGGTTAGATATGTTCTTATGTAATCCATGCACTTTCTGGATGTAGGGAAAAGACTTGTACATTGGCATTCTACATCTGGTCTTAATTAAAAATAATAAAAATAATAATAGATTTATATATGAATGAAGAGATTCTGTCACCATTTGAAATCAATCATATAGTTTAAACCCCTAGCTGCGGGATGTTCTTTTAAAGCATTTTGCAGGAGAGTATCTCTACATGTCTCTGGCTTCACCTGGAGACATGTTCAGCTTAAAAAGTCTGCAAATTGACCCCTAAAAAGTAATTTTAGTTTCCTCTTTAAGAAAGTCCAAGTTATCTTATCCTCTTCAGCAATATGAAGACATTAACCAAAAGCATCAATATCCATCATGACGAATACAGTTCCCCATGTCAGCTGCCTTCAAATAAGATTAGGTCTTCCACTTACTGACACTTTGCCTTTGACAGCAGCAACGATCTTGCCCGCGGGTTAAACATCCATGTTTCTTGTTAGCGTTAGAACCTCTGAAAGCAAGGGTGGGATGGAGAGAATATGGCTTCAGCCATGTGTGATTCCTTCCCTCAAATTAACTTTCCGTTCCCTTAAAAGATGGTTAATCTATTCAGGGCAGTAGTAAACACTGTGTTGCCTTGGAAATAGCTTCCCAAATGAAGAAATTAAGAATCAAGAGCCCACCATGTTATCACAAAGAAAAACCTCATTATCGCTATGTCAGCAGTCTATGAGATACGAAGTAATCTGAGAAGGACACAGAATTTTTTTTTAAATAGTGTTTTCTTTGTATAAGTGAGATTTTTGAAGAGAACAGTCATTTGGCTTTGGGGGTGGAGGGGGGGGACTGGAACACAGAGCACCTCAGCCTCCTTAAAAAGCCGAACAAACAGAAACATCTCAGAGTTTTTCTGGTCCCTGAGCATTTAAGCTGCCCCGGGGCGAGCTCAGCAGGATGCCACTCATTGCCCGCGTGGCGGTGCCTCTGCGGGGCAGCCGCGGTCTTGTTGAATCACATAGGAGGGGGCCGTGGAACCAGGTGCGGTGTCAGAGGGCCGTCTGGCCCCGCCTCTGCCCTCACGGGTGCCAGGCTGCTCATCAGTCACTTCCACTGCCCAAAACTCCCCCTGCGGCAGCCCCACGTGGGGCTCGGGGTGGACCGGGAACCAGCTCGCCAGCTGGGGAGTGTCCCCTGTGGGGTGATGCTGACCAGCCTTTCACCCTTCAGACCTGTCCCCAGGCGATGGAGCCGTCCACATGGAGGATAGGGATGTCCAGAAACTGCCAGGGGGAGAGATGTAAATGGGTGCAGCTTGCAAGACTTCTGTGTGGTTTCTGATCTCACTTTTATGTCTTTTTTTTTTTTCCTGGAAAAGGGTCTTTCTTTCATCCAGCAAGAATATCTAGAAACATCTGCTTTTGTCCTTGTGTAGAAGTTAGGAATGAGCCCAAACCGCCTCCC
Organism: Madoqua kirkii; assembly: GCA_006408675.1. Classification (NCBI taxonomy): domain Eukaryota; kingdom Metazoa; phylum Chordata; class Mammalia; order Artiodactyla; family Bovidae; genus Madoqua; species Madoqua kirkii. Next base: position 50,967 of record SJYC01024698.1, on the reverse strand, counting down.
ACCCCACCCTACCCCCAACCAGCTCTCACTGGCAAGATAGCCCCTCGGGAATTTCTTTCCCTTTTGTGACAGTGTAGAGTTGTGGTTGCAGGAAACCCCTGCTGTTCATCTCCCCCCCCAAAATATGTTATTTCAAGGGCTAGTCCACATTAAAGTAAACAGAGAGAAAACGGCCCCATCATTCCAAGAAGACAGGGAGATGGGCTAGCAACTGCCCCCAAACAAAGCCAGCATTTGTCCTCAGTCAAGAAGGATCCCCTTAGAAGTGAGCCCCGCATACGGCTGAGGACATTCTGAGAGCGCCGTTGTGTTCTGTGTCGCTGTGGTTTTCACCGTGTGAGGATGTCTGCCCCGGGCCAGCAGGCAACCCAGGCTGTCTGTGACCCATCCCTGGGAGGGGCGTCAGGCAAGCAGGTCACCACAGCAGTGCCAGGGGATTTCTGGGGGCCACTGTGCACCCTGGCCCCATAGCTGTCGTCTGCCCGTGTTCTGGTCTCCAGCCTGGCAGCTCCCAAGTTCTCTTTTTCCTGGAAGCCAGCATCCTGGTGGTAAGCAGCCACCTGCTGCAGACCCACCACGGTACCTGGAAGGGACCCCACACGTGTGACCCCACATAGGAGCAGGTCCTGTTTTGTTCAGGGTGTCGTAAGTTACTCTGGTCACTAGCTTTAATTCCTTTCGTTGATCCAGACTAGCCCATCCGTTACCCACTGTCAGTAATGACTCCTCCTCCATCATTTCCTTTCTCTGGTGTTTTCAGATTTCCACTTTGGCAATATGTAATATCCTGTTCATCGGATTAGCCAAGCAGAGGATTATGCCATCTGCTTTCTTCTTTATTTAATTTCTTCACATTTCCTTCTTGGAAGTTTAAGTGGAGCAGTTCAAATGCAGGAAAAACTTTAAAATGAGATGTGTTTTGACCCGAAACTCTGATAGGTTAGCATTTCCCCTCACAAGAATGAAATTAAAAGCAAAACAGTTTTTGAAGTTTTGCACTTACTGACACAGCCATGTTCTCCAAAGTCTATGTCATGTTTCAGGTGTTTTCAGAAACCACACTAAGAAGAAATAGCGTTTAAAGAGATATTCCTAAGAGTCAACAAATCGCACATGCACGTTCTGACTGTGTGTTCTGTTTGGTTAGAGGTGGCGGGCCTTGTGTGTCTCATACCCGTCATGTTAGGAGCTGGTGTGAGGGCGTTCTCACTTCATGACACAGATTATCCTGAAGTCTGGTGCATTGCACGGGGCAACACTCTGTGAGCACACACACCCTGTGTGTACACACACCCTTTGTGCACACACACCCTGGCTTTCAGCCTTCACGAAGAAAAAGGCAGAGCACTTGCTTCTGGTTGAGTCCCTTTGTTTCTAGTTATGTTTTATGCCGGTGGCTCGCTTGTGTTCTTGCACTCGGGGTCCCGGGAGGGAACCTGGGAGTGAGTGCTCCCAAGTGAGTTTGTGGAAGGGAGCTGCACAGAGAGCAGTGGGTGTGCCGGCCGTGTATGTGCATTTTCTCAGACAGCAGAGACCGTGTGTTCCTCATTACTGCTTAGCCGTGGCCATGCTGTGCTGGACCTCTGGGTAAATCTAGGGATTAGTTTGTTGTTTTTTTTAAGCAGAGAATTTATCTTTCTCCTTCATGTTTTCTGTGTTTGCTTCACATTTGAAAGCAAAGGCAGAGTTCCCATTTTGCATTGAGGACCCACTGTAACCAGCTTGTGACATGTGTAAACCTGGGTTATTGTGCCACCATTTTCTGAATAGTGAAATACACATCATTTTAAGTCATTGACACCCCACATGTCAGGGCGTCTGTACATCTTCTAACTTTTTATGAAGTTAACATGTTTCCCATGTTAACATGCATTTGCCACGACAGTGATGGTCTGAGTGTAGCCGTGGACCACCTGAACCTCGGGGTGTGCAGGGGAGCAGGTCACTCACTGAGGGCCAGGCATATAATCTATGCCCTTGTCTCAACCCCCAGTACATCTTTATTGTGCTGAGGGGCAAATCAAGAACCACAGATTCACGTAGACAGACGATGAGTGAGGTGACCGGAATGGAAAAGCAGGAATTGAGCAAGGAAAAGTTTCAGATACTTATTCGCAAATAGAAAAGAGATTTAAATTTGGAAAATATTAGAAAATATTTGCTCTTACATTCTCATCCATTAAACGTATAACCGTGTCAGCAGGCAGCTTGTTACTACCTGTCACCTGAAGTTCTCCCAGGGGCACCCCAGCCTCTTCGCACGCTTCATTGTCGTGAATGAATACACCGGGTTGCCCAGGTGATTGTAATCTCTCTGCGGCATGGGGAGAAGATGACCTCCTAAGCGAAGCATCTGCAAGAGTAACTTAGGATGAGCTCGCTTTTTATATGCTCTTCAAGAGGATTCCAGTGTGTTACTGTTTTCAATTATTATTCCAAAAAAAAAAAAAAAAGTTGCCTTGATTCTAAAAGCAAATATAGAGAATGATAATCATTTATGCAGAAGATTTTGCACTAGAATATTTTAACCAACCCAGGCAGCCATCACAAACTAACAACTCACATGTACATTATAGCCTTCCCTGTGCAGTGAGAGAATTTCCTACATAAAGGAAAGGGTGATTAACTGCACTGAACTCATAACAAGACAGGGGTTTGAGAAACTGCCAGATTGCCTGGCATACCTGCTCAGACCCTGTGCAGTCTGTTCTAAAATGGTCTGATGGTGTTGTTCCCCCCCCAGTGTGTCCTCGAATTCATCTTTCTCTAGCCCATCGCACTAACTGCTAAGTAAACATCTCTTGAAGTCCTTGCGGCCAGAATTGTAAATTAGCACTTTGCTGTGAGAGCGTGCCGAGCTCTGAGCTCAGCTGTCCCTGTTGCAGTTAGTATCAAGACGACCCCGCGTGGTTCATCTGACAGATATTTTGGAGCACCTACAATGGACAGGAAGATGGGGCTATCTTTCTTTAAAACTAACCAGCTAAAATCGCTCTAGGAGCCTCGGCGAAGGAGACATTGAAATGCGAGCTAGCTGTGTGCTGGGAGGCCTCCCAGGGCTGCGTGTGCACCCCTGTGTGGTGGTCGCGCCTCACCAGGCATGACAGTCAGCAGCGGCCAGTGATGGTCCCGTGTGTGCCTCTGGCTGAGGCTGCAGAGCTCGGGGCGCCCACTGCAGCAGAGCCGCGGTGACAGCGGCCAGGCTTTGCTCTTTCCTCCTGCGCTCAGCTCGGAAGCTCGTCTTTCCGATGGATGCTCACGCAGCTCGCACCCCATGCCTCCTGTTTGCTTGCTTATCTTTTGCGGTTTCTTTCTTCTGTGCAAAAAATGTGAGTGCCGCCTCGTGTTTGGGTGGCATGAGTGGTAACAGTCCACCTGCCAATGCAGGAGATGCGGCTTCTATCCCTGGTTTGGGAAGATCCTCTGGAGAAGGAAATGGCAACCCTCTCCAGTATTCTTTCTGGAGAATCCCATGGACAGGGGAGCCCAATGGGCTGCAGTCCATGGGGTTGCACAGTCTCACGAGACTGAGGAACTGGGCGCATGCACACACACACGTGCACACATACAAACACACATATGTGGATAAAGACCATTTGTGTTCCTTTCCCCCAGCAGCCTGGTCAGGAAACGCAGTCACCTCACGTCAGGAAACTGGAGACATGGCAGAGACCCACACCCAGTACCTGCCAGGCACAGGCTGGACCCACTGCCCATCACTTTGAATGACGATAACTCTGTGAAGTCTCACTTGAAGGGAAAGGCAGGCCGTGAACTCCAGAGATACTGCCTGACCGGAGCAGCTGCAACCTCTGCCCTCTGGGGTGGTGGGGTGGGGGCCGGGGGGAGTGAAGGTGGGCAGGAGGGCGTGTCGGTGACTCGTGTTCAGACTCAGGGAGCGGCGGGGAGGGGACGCTGGCGGTTCAAATTCAGGTGACAGCATCCTTGACCACCCAATTTGTACCCTGGGACCCTTAGAAACATCCCAGAGTCCTTCCTTCCTCCCATCGTGAAAATGAGGAGAGGGTTAAAATGAAACGTGATCCTTTCCTCAGTCTGCATCTAGCAGGATAAGGGCCCTTTTCCTTTTTTTCGTACATTAAAAAAAGGGGGGCTTTATTAATCACAGATGTCTGAACTGTAAGACTGGAGGTCTTGAGGGCGGTTTCCCTTCTCCCAGCAGCTTGGGGCTCTGTGCGTTCCTGGGTTGGAACTCTCCGATGTAGGGCCGGGGGGCAGGGCTCCCCCCTCCCCTCCTCTCTTCAGCTTTTTTCTATATTTTAAGAAGAAATCTGACATGGACTTTGGGTGAACTCTGACTTCAGCAAAGAACCATCTTTGTGGAGTTGTGTTTCTTTCAAAATAAGAAAGAAACTTTGATTGATTCCCCACTCAAGGCCTCAGCAGCTCACAACTGGCTGGCTTCCTCTTGTAAACACACGAGCATCTCTCTAAAGGACAGGACGCGCTGACAGTATTTCTTAGGCTGGAGTTTACCTTGTCCTCTTAATGAGGGATAAGTTACTTTTAAAAACGGAAACACAATGAAGCAATCCACTAGGTTGCTCCTGTCACCTTCATACGCCTAAAAATGATGCTGAGTATATCCTGGTTACCATGGTTTGTTGTTCAGCCACTCATTCATGTCTGACTCTTTGTGACCTCATGGACTGTAGCACATCAGTCTTCGCCATCTCCCAGAGTCTGCTGAAACTCATGTCCATTCATTTGGTGATGCCATCCAACCAGCTCATTCTCTGTCGTCCCCTGTCTCCTCCTGCCCTCTATCTTTCCCAGCATCAGGGTCTTTTCCAGAGAGTCGGCCCATCAGGTGGCCCAAGTATCAGCTTCAGCATCAATCCTTCCGATGAATATTCATGGTTGATCTCCTTTAGGGTTGACTTGTGTGATCTCCTTGCTGTCCAAGGGACTCTGAAAAGTCTGCTCCAACACCACAGTTCAAAAGCATCAATTCTTCAGTGCTCAGCCTTCTTTATGGTCCATCTCCCACACCCATGCATGTAAGTTTGACTCTGTGGACCTCTGTTGGCAAAGGTACCATGCCATGCCTGTGATGTGAAGACGATTCATCCAAATCCCCTTTTTCTGGGGCCTCACAGTCTGCAAGCATGTCATCTCGGGGGTTCTGTGCTACCAGCTTGTCCTGGCAGCATCTTGTGTTTGCAAATAGCACTTTACAGTTTGTAAAACTCAATCATTTCCATTCTCTCATGTAACCCTGTCATATGAGGAGGAAATTCGGATCCCAGGATGTTGGCCTGGGTCCGGGCTGCTGAGGGGAGGAGCCAGGCTCAGACTCAGACTGGTGATGAGCCCGGAGTCCCTCTGACATCCTTGTCCTCAGCTGATTATCCACCTGGACCTTGAATCAGCGGAGTTCCCCCAGGCTGGAAAGAGGAAGACATATCCCCAGCAAGGCATGACAGGGACACGGGCACCCTCGTAGACATGGAATGTGGTGACAGGGTGGAGAGACAGCGGTACTGAGTACTGAGTCTTTTTTTTTTCCTTCCAAGAAAGTAGAAGTTGAGGGGAAGGCAAGCAGGAGGTGCAGAGGATGGAAACAGGAACGGTGCGGTTTCTTTGAGTAACATGTTTTCCATCATATTTCTCAGGCGAGATCAGTTCCACATCCTCCTTCTGCCCACACCACGGGCGCAGGAGGGGTGTTGGTATGCCCCCTCCCCTCACCACACGCTCCCGGGCCTGACTACCCCACAGGGAAGCATCGCATAGCACGGGCCAGTGCGGGGACAGCCGTGCTCTCTGACGACCGTCTTGTAAGCACACGGTTCACAAACTCGGGAGCTGGACCACAGTTAAGAGGTGTGGCCTGTAGCTCATCTCAGAGCTGGTGGGATAAAGCACCATGCCTGGACGTCACCATTCACAGGGGTCAGCGACAGCTGTCAGAGAGTTCAGGCTGGGAAATGGCCTTCAGCTGGTAATGATTCGCTGACTCGCTAATTTTTAAACAGAAACTTATTGGGCTCCAAGGATGTGCTAACTAGGCACATAGCCGTAAACCAGCCAGACCCGGCACCCGCCCGTGTGTTCTCTGAAGTCCGAGGTCATGGTCCTGTCCTGACAATTGTTGTTTAGTTACTGAGTCATGTCTGACTCTTTTCGACCCCATGGACTGTAGCCCGTTAGGCTCCTCTGTCCATGGGATTCTCCAGGCAGGAATACTGGAGTGGGCAGCCGTTCTCTTTTCTAGGGCATCTTTCCAACCCACATCTCCTGCATCGGCAGGCAAACTCATTAGCACCTAGCCACGAGGGAAGCCCGTCCTGACAGTCACCACCCGGCTACAGATGTCGTCGTGAAAAGGAGACACGGAGCCCTGGCCACGGGCCTCCACCCCAAGATGACTCTTGTCGTTAGCCTGAGTCGCCCATAATCCTCGCAGACAGAGAGGGCGTCTCCGAGGGAGGGGCCCGCCCAGCAGCACTTGTGCTTGGCCAGGACCTTCTGACAGTGTGTCCAGCCACTGGGGGCTCAGCTGGGGAAGGCACCTGTGTGCAAACCAGCGATCAGGGGCCTCCCAAGGAGACCACCTGTGTGTCACGCTTACCTGATGCTCAGTCCCATCAGGGACCTCAGCTCTACTTGATGCCATTAGGACACGTTATTAAAGTTGCATCAGGGCAGTTGGTCTCGTGGTCAGGATCTCTCCTTCAGATGACAAAAAATAGTAGGCCCTTTGTTTCCTTTTTCCCTGGTGGGTCAGCTGGGAAAGAACCCACCTGCAATTCGTTCCCGGGGTTTGGAAGATCCCCTAGAGAAGGAAAGGGCAACACACTCCAGTATTCTGGCCTGGAGAAGTCTATGGACTATATAGTCCATGGGGTTACAAAGAATTGGACACGACTGAGCAACATTCACTTTTATGTCCTTCTATTAGTGATCGATTTAAGTTTAATTATTAAGCGTTTTAAAGTTCCTGATTTATACATATGTCAGAGTCTGGTAAGAGCTCGTAAATGGACTGTTAAAATCCATTGATCTGGGCAAAATGAGTCTCGAGTTGAAAAGAAAAAAATAAGATTTACTGTTTTTTTCTTTTCAACTTAAGAGACTCAGTTTTGCCCAAATCAATGGGTTTGTGTGTCCAACAGTGTAAAGAATTGAATATTATTGTTAAAAACAAACTGGAGAGGGAAGGAATTTATCTGTTTGCTCTAGTTTGGGGTTATTTTTTTCATTGCTAATCACCCGAATTGGTGACTAATGAACCAGACCTGCACAAGAAGAAATACCTGCTAATCTTAGAGACAGGTGAAGAAACTTTCCCTCCACATTTTCAGGCTTCTGAAACGAAATCATTTTCCAAGGTAAAATTTTTAAAACGGCAAAATTTCCTTCTTAGTTTGTAAACCGCTGTTAGCATATTTCTGACTCATAAATATTCCAGTTAAGTGAAATAATGTCTTTAAGTGATAACAAATGGCAGCTCAAGAAGAGCACCTCTGTTTCCGGGGAACGCGGTTCATCGGCGGCGCTGGTGAGCTCGGACCTTGGACAGCTCTGCCTTCTCCTGGCTTGAGGCCGGACTGCTCAGGTCTCAGCCACATTTCTAGGGCTTGACCTGCCAACTGAGGGGAAAAAATCTCTTTTGAAACTGCTGCTCAAAGTGCAGTGAACCATCCTATGCAGCTGAGCCTACATAGAGAAGCTCAGAAGTGACATCTCTGTTTTTCTTTTTGAACCATTTTTACAACCAGCAACACCTGCATAAAAATCTGTATTTGCTGCATTGCTCCCACGCCACATATCCCCAAGTGCTGTCTTTTAGTCACAAAAACACATGGAAGTTTTGTTTGTTGGCTTAGGTGGTGTCCCCATCATTTCTGTTTATTTTCTTTTTAATATTTTTTTTCATTGATTTACATAGATGATTTACAAAGTTGTTATTAGTTTTGGGTGATTCAGATACATATATGAACTTCAGATATTCAGATACATGTATGAACTTTAAAGATTCTGCCTGCAATGCAGGAAAACAGGGTTCAGTCCCTGGGTCGGGAAGATCCCCTGGAGAAGGAAATGGCAGCCCACTCCAGTACTCTTGCCTGGAGAATCCCATGGATGGAGGAGCCTAGTAGGTACATATAACCCTCTCTCTACATATATGCTCTCCCATCACTTCTAAGGTGTGAGTGTTCTCCTGGTGAATGTTCAGGCCAGCGGTTGATTCGGTTTCCTTCAGTGAGTCAGCCTTGCTTTTTCCTGCCTCCCTCGGCTCCTGGGGCGTGATGGAGCCCCGTCAGGATGCTCACCACGTGTTGGGGAGGCCCTGCCACTTCCACCTTCACGGTTCTCTGTCTGGTGCAGTTACTCAGCTGACGGAACATAAGGCTGTGAATCAGCATCTCTGTTTCTTTGGGCTGGAATTTCTGCTGTTTCCAGTCCATATGAGGTGCCTCCTATACAGCCGGCACTGTGCCAGGCCCTGAGCACACCTCAGGGGACAAGTCAGACAAGGCCCCCACCCTCTGGGAGCTTCAGTCCTTGTGAACTCGTAATGCGTTATTCAGGCCCAGCTCCAAAGGCCAGCTTCAGTGCTGCCTCCTCCAGGAAGGTTTCCGTGACCCCTCCACTTGATTCCCCTTCTTCTCAAACTCTTCCAGGGTTTGTACTTGCTTATAGCGTGAAGGGTCACAGTTTTGCCTGAATGACGGTTGTGTGATCCTTGAAAGCACTTAAGGTGGGTTCCCAGGGTGAAGTTTATTGAATAAACCCTAGTGGGTTTATTCATCTCCATCCAGCGGCAAGTACCAGGCTTGGCTCTGAGTCCCAGCACAGTCAGTGACGGTGAAATGCGTTTGGCCTACTGGGGCCAGCCCAGCGTCTTGTTCATGTAACGTTTAGTACTTAGAAACACTTCAGCTGAACAGAGTATCACCTGGCATGTGGATCGTCCAAACCCTCCCCTTCCCTGGTCTCCCTGTTGTCACGGTACAGCAGTCCCCAGGAGCAGGGACCCTCTGTCCTGTGTCAGCCCCTGAGAAAGTCCCCAGGAAACTGACTGCAGGCCTGGGGTCAGCTTGATGGCCTGGTTCTCCTGCTCGGCCCTGTGGCGCCTGAGGAGCACGAGGCTGACGTGGGAACGTTTCAGTCACACTTAACATAAAAATAAATAAAAATCTGTGCATCAAACCCGAGTGTCCTGCATTGGCAGGCGAGTGCAAACACACATACTCCCATACAGAGGGAGAAAGGGTTTTCTCTTAAATAGAACGCCGTATTGATTAGTTCTGAGCCAAAGTCGCCTCTGCGAAAATGTAGATTTTTAAGAATGAGCAATCCTGCTTGAAGCGCCACATCTGTTTACAAAAGATTGTACCCTCTCTGCCTGCAAGGCTCAACCAGGAAGGGACAGGGCAGAGGCAGGTGGTGGTGCCCCGCTGTCTCGCCCAGGCGAATGTGAAGCTGCTGTTGACTCTTGTGCACGTAGTCACAGGATTGGGAGGAATTAACCCCCTTCTTTAGCTGCAGCACAATGGGGTTTCCAGGGCCGCAGAGGTAAATACAGCTCAAACACGTGTCTGTATCAAATCATCTTTTTAAAGAGTTTTTAAGACTTCGAAAGGCTGGAAGAAAACGACAAGGAGAGTAAATGATCTTCCTCATTCTGGTCCCTAAAGAGAGGCGTTTTGTTCCATTTCATGGGGGGAGGTGTCCTCCCAGAGTACAGGGCTCAGGAGGGCCGACAGCTCTCCCAGGTCACTGGCTTTCTGTGTGTGAAGTCACCTCCCCTGTCACTCCGCAGAGCTATTGCGTGTCAGCTATTACCTAAGTTTGTTCGACAACAAAAGCGATCAGTTCAGGGTTGACTGCATTTAACTTTCGAATCCCATGAGAATGTTCATTAGGGTATATTTTCAAGTAACATCTTGGTTATTTGAAGTTGTTTCTTTTTTAAATGTGTTGTTGCTTTTGTTCATGGTTGTTGGTATCAATTCCAGCACCTCAAAGGAGCTGTGCTGAGGCTGAGAGCAGAGGCTGCACATTCGTGTTTCCTGTCTGGGAACGAGCGGGACCAGCAGCTTTCACCCTTTCACACCGAGCTTTCTAGAAGGGTGCCGTTGTCACAGTGATGATTTACCAGGTCACATGCAGGCTGAGTCATACATACACATACATATTAATACATTCAAGCATATTGCATTGTATTTCAATTTTTTTTTTGCTTCACAGAACCTGCTTTTTAAACTAATTGATGGTTTGTGGCAACTCTGTCGGGCGCGTCTGTGGAAGCCATTCTGCCAACAGCATTTGCTCACTTCATGTCTGTGTGTCACATTTTGTTGATTCTTGCAATTTTCAAACCCTCTGCCAGCAAAAAGATTATGACTGACTTGATTCAGATGATGGTTAGCATTTTTTTAGCTGTAAAGTATTTTTTAGTTAAAGTATATGCAGGTTTTAGACAGTGCTATTGGACGCTTGAACAGTCTAATTTCGGGGGAACCAAAAATTCATGTGACTAACTTTATTGTAGTATTTACTTTATGGTGGTGCTCTGAAACCAAGCCCACAACACCTCTGAGGTTTGCCTCCAGTTTATTTATTGAGTGGTACTTTTATTCACTGGGAGTGAGTCAAACTAATATATTTGTCCACCAGGATTGGTTTTTAATTTCCTTTACATTCTTCTTGAAGCCCTTCTTTCTTGATTCTTGTCTGTCAAAAAAATGGGTGAAAATAATTCAAACAGTGTGTCCTCCGATGTCTGTGATATTTTAAGTGATAGTGACATTATGGGTCTATGCAGTACTGATGTTGATCTTCAGCATGGATGACCCAGGTTTTTGGGGGGAGGGGGGGACGCAGTACACCTGAAGAAAAATGATCTCTGGCAAAATTCAAGTTTGGGAACCATTTGATCCGTGAACCCACGGGTTGGATCTCCTCCAACACCCCCACCCCCAGGGCAGAACCCAGGGGCACGGCTCCCAGAGGTCACTGAACTTGGCATTCAGTTGGGCAGTGCCCATGCTGGTGGACCCAGTTGCACCAAGCCGGACCTCCAGAGGCTTTGAAAGTGAAAAATGAGTCACTCCATCATGTCCAACTCTTTGTGACCCAAGGGACTATACAGTCCATGGAATTCTCCAGGCCTGAATACTGGAGTGGGTAGCCTTTCCCTTCTCCAGGGGATCTTCCCAACCCCAGGATCGAGCCCAGGTCTCCCACACTGCAGGCGGCTTCTTTACCAGGCCGCCAGTCACAGCGGCTTCTCTCTCTCACCCGCAGACTCGCTGTCCGTCTCCAGCAATGACGCCAGCCCGCCCGCCTCCGTGGCCTCCCTCCAGCCCCACATGGTGGGGGCGCAGAGCTCGCCGGGCCCCAAGCGCCCGGGCAACACGCTGCGCAAGTGGCTGACGAGCCCGGTGCGGCGGCTGAGCAGCGGCAAGGCCGACGGGCACGTGAAGAAGCTGGCGCACAAGCACAAGAAGAGCCGCGAGGTCCGCAAGAGCGCCGACGCCGGCTCGCAGAAGGACTCGGACGACAGCGCGGCCACCCCGCAGGACGAGACCGTGGAAGAGGTCAGGGCCCGCGGCGTCTCCCCTGCGAATCCTGGGCCCAGCGAATAACTCCCGTCCAGTGGTTTTCCGGGTGTTTCCGGAAAAGACCAGTGTCAGAGCCCCACAAAATGCATTCAGCAGCGTGCTGGGGTCAGGGACCCACATGTGGCCTCTGATCAAGAGTTCAGAGGACCGAGAGCCCCCTTCCCCAGGCGTGGGGGCGCCCCTTGCCTGCTGCAGAAGAAAGTGGTGCCCTGCTGCCCCAGCTGCCCCACCACCTCCATCACAGGCAAAGCCTGGGGTGCCCCCTGCCCCCTGGGACGCAGACGATCTAACAGTCTCTGGGTTAGCACTCAGCCGTAGTGAATGAGGGACAGTTGCTCAGTCCTGTCTGACTCTTTGCGACCCCATGGACTGTAGCCCACCAGGCCCCTCTGTCCATGGAATTCTCCAGGCCAGAATACTGCAGTGGGTTGCCATTTCCTTCTCCATAGCCACAGCAGGGAAAGCACCAATTTTAGACTTGGAAGGACTGGGGAATGCCTGCATCCTCCAGTATTTCCACTACCAGACTTGCCCCCATATTCATGTATATTCATACTGACCTCTTGTCCTGAGTAGAAAACATCCAATTACTTTGTTAAGCCAGTAGTAAACACTGGATTATTCCCATGTCATCAAATATAGATGTATGTAGGCCAACCAAGAATTATTTTTAATTTCCTTTGGAGGGGAGGGACCTTAAAATTATAATGTAAGGAATGGAATTTTTTCATGATCCCCAAGATGGGTCTTCAGTAATGTGGTGTTAGCGAGGGGCCCTAGGAGTTTTTAATGAGGATCCCCATCCCCCCGGTTCCCCACAGACTCAGAAAGACAAAGGCAGAGAGCATGGGGGAGGAGGACAAGATTGGCGTCGTTTAATTTATTTTGCAGCTGTGCGGTTTCTGCTGTTTTTTTCCTGGGCCTGTTTTTGCCGTGGGTTTTCACTGGAGCGTAGATTCATTTATGTCTTCATCTGTCTGTTTAATATACTGGGTCCTCCTAATAGAAGTAAAAAACTGAAGTTTTTTATAAACGTAAGACTGGGGGGAAAATGAATGAACTACTTCATTCTTAAAGTACACCTTGAATTGTTTTTTTCTTTATGCTGTCATGATTTCAGGGGGTTTTATTTGAGCAAAAAGTAACAAAAAAGTGAAATACGAGACCAGAGAAAACGGAGGGTGATGGTTCACTTTTTTGAACGTTTTTTAAAATTGGCCTCTTGAAGATGAGGTGTGTGCAGAGCCTGCTGGCTGACGCTGGCAGTCCCTTTGCAGACACTCCCAGCCCTCCCCTCGTCCAGCTGGCGACGGAGCTGGCGCACTTGCAGGAATCATCCCATCAGGGTTGGAAGGGGTTGTGCCTGGTTTCTGCTCTCAGTTTCCATCTCCCGTTAACGTTACCCCAAGGACTCAGTCTCTGTGCCGGGACACTGACACTCAGGGCCAGGCTCTCACGGCGAGTGTGGCTCTGCTTTCAGAGAGGCCGGAACGAGGGCCTGAGCAGCGGCACGCTCTCCAAGTCCTCGTCCTCGGGCATGCAGAGCTGCGGAGAGGAGGAAGGGGAGGAGGGCGCCGACGCCGTGCCCCTGCCGCCGCCCATGGCCATCCAGCAGCACAGCCTGCTCCAGCCGGACTCCCAGGACGACAAGGTAAGGGGGCCGCGGCCGCCTCGAGTCGGGAGAGGGCTCAGTGGTTCGCTCCTGTGCCCCAGCCTCAGGGCCGGACGTAGAGAGCGACCTGGGCTGTGAAAAGGCGTCTGGAACACAGCTGGTTTTCCAGGCCGAATTCTACCCGCCTTCACCCCCAGAGCATGGATAACATAGGCCGTGCGTTTAGGCCGTAGGAACACGCGCAGTCTCCCCTACACGTGCGCTTGCATAAATACCTTCAGTGCATTTTAAATGGATGTTTTCCTAATCACTACCTTTCAGGTCATTTTTATTTTTCTCACTGTCCTGACCAGGGCCCTGAATGACAGTCAGAGAAATCACTGTCCTGCCTGCGTGCGTGGTTATGTGCCAAACACCCATGAGCCCACCTGGTTCTCTGTGTCAGGTGTCTCTGCACGCAGGTGTGGTTTTCAGATGAGACTGGATGGCTCTCCAGTCCCTTTTTTCCAACACGGCCAACATCTGGATCAAACCGGAGTTTGTCAAACCTCAGGAGTCAGGTCAAAGTCACGAGTCTCCTCTCTGGATGTATTCAGGCCAAGTAAACCTTTATTTTTTGCTTTCTGGGTTTTCCTGAGTTCTTACAGAATCTAAAATTACTTTGTGCCTCCCAGTGGTAGAACCCTAAAATACCAAGAAGGAGACCTGGTAACTGGCCTGTACAGCCTCTGGCGCACCCCAGCCTGCTTCTCCAGACTGGCAGGTGCTGAAAACCACGCTATGAAGTCATTACTGGTGATTTTTTGGGGGGAGAGGCCAGAAACCAAATTTTCTGAGTAAAACAGACGTTTTCATCAGTCTTCCCCCGTCTTCACTTTTTTCCTTCCCTGACTCCCTCCCCCGTGCTGACACCACTCGCAGGGTGGCCCGTGGATGCTGAGTCAGATTCCGCCCAGCCCAGTGATTGACAGCCCTGAGGCCAAGGGTGATCACGGGTCAGTCTTAACCTCAGGCCCCTCCTCTTTAGAACTCTGCCACCTCCTCCACCAGGGCTCCTTCACCAGGGCTGTCAGTGCGCAGTAGGTCTTGGCAGAGGAAGGTAGCTTGGCTTTGAGTCCGGAGTCTGGGGCTCATCCGAGGTGCAGACCCCACGCTGCAGGGGGGCAGGGTGTCCTGAGATGAGAGAAGCCCACCTCTCACTGCCCAGAACAAACCCAGCCAAGCAGCAGGGCTCTGAGAGCCCCTCCATGGGTCCGTAGCATTCTAGGCGCAGAAAACTAAAATCGCGTAAATCTGAATGGTTAGCCAAACTGAGTTGCCAGGCCTGCTTGGCCTGTTCACCAAGCCAGGAGGATGTTTTTCTCCATTTAAAGTGTGGATGGCACTTACTGTTCTGAACTGCTAAGATCACTTACTGGTTATCATTGTGTGACCTCATTGGGTATTAGCCATGGTTCTTCGTGTACAGAATCGATAGTGATGTTCCCGGAGTGTACTGCCTGGTGACTAACGTTTTGTTTTGTTCTGTTCTCTCTTTTTGTAAACTTCCACTGCAGCATTATGTTGACTTGTGTTCTGTGTCTGTTCTGGCTCAGTTTCCTTACCTCTCCATTTGAATTTTTCCCCCCCTTTTCTTCACCTCATCCTCCAGATTTCATTAGACCAAGCCAACATTTGTGTTGCCCAGTGCATATCTGGCTCCACATTGTAGCTGCCTCGTTGTGAACGTGTAGATCCGTATGTGTCTGCCGTGAGCCATGCATCGTTAGGACAGCTAGCCGTGTGTCGCATGCCTCTCTGCTGTCCTTAATATGAAGCAAGGTTCATATTACACCCCTCTTCTAGTTTCCAGCAAATTAACGGTGCGAGTAATCCGCAAACACAGCGTGTTTGCAAATTACTGAAACTTGAGCTCAGTAGCCCTTCCCCTAGACCCCTTACCTGTCCACCCTGTACACCCCGACTCTAGCCGTAAACGGCATCCGATAGCTTGTGAGGCCACAGAGCTCCTGTCCTCTGCACTAATCACTGGGGAAATGGATGGCACAGAAAATGGTGAGCTTGTCCCCCTCCTCCCTGTCTGGCCAGTGCTCCCGGCTCCTTTGCTTTCCTTCCTTCCTTTCTTTGAACCCCATCCACACAGTAAAGCCATTTTTAGTATCGTTTTTGGTTCCCGATTCTTTGAGGGATTCATTCACTAGCCCTTAAGCCTGTCACTCTTCTGTTGACCTCCATCCTTCCCTCCTTGGCCAGTAGCCTAGCCAGCAGTTGCCAAAAAAAAAAAAGTTAGAATCCTCCCCCATGCCCAGTCACCTCCTGGAGAAACATTCTGATGGGATATGGCTGCAGATTAGAACCAGACTCTGTCTGCTTTCCACAGGTATCCCAGACAGGTCTTATTTAGTGTTCATGTCAGAATATTGTAAATTTTAAAAGATGGCTTTAAATAAATGCAAACAAAGACAAACTCGTGGTCTTTTGGTCTGGAATTACTTTTAAAAAGAGGCTGAGCTTGCAGGAGAGTTTTCCATCTGTCCAGTGACTAACACGAGGCATCCCCCTCCCCCTCTCTTTTTCTCAACTTCCTCTCTAGGCCTCTTCTCGGTTATTAGTCCGCCCCACCAGCTCCGAAACGCCGAGCGCAGCCGAACTTGTCAGTGCAATCGAGGAACTCGTGAAAAGCAAGATGGTAAGGTTTCCCAGGGGCTGAGGCCTCAGGGCTGGACGCGGCTCCTGGAGCATTGGGGGTTGGGGGGGTCACCTCCCAGGTGGGTCTCTAGTCTGCAGGACGGATCCTCAGGTTCAGTAACTGGCTTGAAGACTCAGAACCTAGGGAAGCCACGGTTGCAGTTCATTCCTGTGAAAGGATGGAAGTGAAGGTCGGCCAGGGAAGACGTGCAGGGCAGGTCTGGGACGCTCACGTTCAGGCCACCCTTGTTCTCCTTCCATGGAGTTACCTGCCCAGTGCTAGCCTCTCCCAGCGTCGCACGGACTGTGATGATACCTCCAGGGATACCAAGGGACACCACCACCCACCCCTCCGCCCCAACCCCAGTCTCTGGCCTCGGTGGTCAGAGTTTTTATTAGTTGACCCCTCACATGGCTCACCCCCATCCCCTGCTCCTCTGTAGATAGCATGTGACCCAAAGCCCCCACCAAAAGTCACTCAGTGAGTATAGACTGTTTCTGAGGCCGGATCCCCCAGGTAGACAGACTTCACCAGGCAGGACATTCCAGGGGCTTAGGGGGGACTCCCAGGAGCGGCCAGCCCTTCCCTGCACCCACACGGTCTGCAGTGCCGCCACCAACATAGCCAGTGCGGTCAGGCCCAGTCTCGTGGGCTGTTGGTGTCGCAGGTACCCCTGGGGGTCTCTCGCTGCCTCCGAGGTCACTCTCTGGGGTCTGCAGTGTATGGGGAGAAGGGTTTGTGTTGCTGTGTCAGGGCTTTATTCTCTTAGTGACCCCGTGTTCCTAGTGGGTCAGTGTGGCTTCATTTAATAAAAGCCCCAAATCAGATGCTGATTCTTTGAAGTTAGGTATGTGTTGTTTCTGACTGATTCAAATCTGACTGTTTCAAACTGATTCAAATCAGTAGATTTCTGTTTCTTAAGTTTTCCTGTGAAATAGAAAAACCAGTAATGGTAACAGCTTCTAAGACTAGTATACCTACTACCTTACTACATGTTTTAAAAGTCACCGCTGCTAAAAGCCCGCAGCCTCTCCCACACTCCATTCTCCAGAGTAACCACTGTGGGACAGTTTGACGTGCTTCCCTCCCAGCATTTTCTCTGTGACTCGCCTTGACAGCTCCATGAGTGGGGCACACACTGCCGTATTCTCAGTTTACAGATGAGAAAACCAAGGCACACAGAGTGTGCAAAAACTTTAACAGCTGATAAGGGACAGAGGTTTACTATAATTTATTTAAGTAAATTCATTATATATATGTGTGTGTGTGTGTGTGTGTGTGTGTATATAGATTTATCATTTTTAATTTTCATTTCTGTTAATTGTTCAGTCACACAGTTGTGCCCGACTCTTTGTGACCCCATCGACTATAGCATTTATTTTTGCATAAATATTCATGCTAATTACATGTGATTATAATTACATGTAAATATACTTATAGGGTAAATTTTTAGCACTGGAATTGCTAGATAAAAGGAAATACTGTTGACCCTTAAATAGCCCAAGTTTGTATTTCACAGGTCCACTTATAGATCTTCTTCAACAGTGAATACTAGAGACAGCATAGTGTGCAGTGGGTTAATGCGCAGATGTGGAACCGCAGATACTGAGGGACCACGTACAGAGGGCCAGCGTCCCGACCCTTGCATTGTTCACGGGCTAACTGTACTATTTTAAAGTTAGGAATTTATCTTCCAAAGCTAGTACTAACTAGGTACTATGTTCATACGTGTGTGTGTGTGTGTGTGTGTATAAAACACTCCAGTGTCTTCTCCCACCCACCCCTAAGCAGCTGCTGATGAGGCTGGTTGCTTCGGTCAAATGGGAATTACATCCAGAATCCAGACTGACAGGTATTGGCCCCCACCCCTAGCCGGGTGGTGGTGGGCTTTGAGGTTAGGCCATTAGACAGAAAGGCTACAAGGACTTGGTAGATAAGTCAGAATTTAACTCCACTTGGTCAGGAATTTGGGATCATGTCAGTATGAATGGAGCTTAGCCACATCCAACTTGAGAAACAAGTTGATTAATGGTCTAAAAAGATGCCCAAATAATACTGAATTGCGTTTTCAGGCAACCTTAAACAGTTTAGAAACAGCCATTCACACACATCAGTTATAGGATCATTAAAGTCATGCTTGTCTAATAGCTGAAATTGTTCTCCCGAGGAATGTTATGAGACAGCACTCTGTCAACCCACTAGTTGTTTTTCTGCAGCTGTTTGAAGGGATTCCATCGTGAGTGGGTTGAAGTTGACATATCATAAATTCAGATGAAGAGAGGTTCTATGCGTGTCTCTCAGCTCGTAGTGGTTTATTCCCCCTTTTTAGTTTTGAAGAATTAAACTCTCTCCATTGAAATTATTTCTACTACTCACAACTCTTCTGAAGTGAACGGGCATAAAGCTGTTGGCAGGGTGGAAAGGGCGTGAGTTTGGAATCAGAGATATAGGTTCAGATTCTCCTACTATCTGCTTCCGCCTCTCTGCTGGAAGGTGGGGTTCGTAAACCCGGTGCTGTTTGATAAGCTCCAGCTGAGCTCCCTCCACCCAAGCACTCAATTTGTGCCTCCCCTCCCCGTGGGAGAACCACACTTATGCTTTTTACGGTGGGCTCGCTGCTCCTTCATTCTCCATGGAATGTAATCTAGACTCCGCCCTCTTTTTCTGGCTCAAGGGAAACATGGCTCTGCCTCGGTTTCCTGTGAGTAATCCTCAAAAGAGAACTGCTTTTGCCGATAGAACTGCTGGTGAATCATCTGAATGTCCTTCCCTCCCGCCGTCTGCTCCCCATGACTCTGAGTTACTTCTGCACGGCTCACGGGCGCCATGTCACCCCCCATTTGTTTTCCTGCAGGCAATCTCTTAGGTTGTCGGACTTTGTAATCAGATTGAAACACTGAATTGTTAGCCCTCCAAAGCCGTGTGTGCATTGGACTGGGGAGGTGATGGGAGAAGGTGTCCTGTGTAATGCCATCTGTTCAAGGAGCTGGCTCTCCTCTCCCTGCAAGCCCTTCCCTGAAATTCACTTCTCTCTCCATCTCCACGTTCCTGATCCAGGGAAGCGTGGGTGGGGGGCGACGGCAACCAACAGCCACAGGGACTGCACCTGACTTTGGGGCTTTCTTCTCTTCGTTGATCTGAATATAAAGAGAAGCCAAAGAAAGAATGAGAATAAGTGAAACAAACATCTAACTCAATAGAACAGTACAATTTGTTTTTGGAAAAAAGCAGAAAGACTGAATTCACAGAGGTAAAAGCAGAAACTGATGAGTTGGAAAACAGAAAAAGGGAATAATAAACAACACCAAAGATTTGTTTTTTCAAAGCATACTGATTTCAGGTAATCTTTGCCAAAAAAAATAAAAAACAAAAAAACCCAGATTCACAAAATCAGAATCTATAGAGAAAAGACCAGCGAGAATTGAAATAATCATGACACATTACCTCGTTCATGTCTTTGAAAGTAAATTTGGAAACCTAGGGTGAAATGGGCGGTTTCTTAGGAAAATACAGCTTACCGATACCAACCTCAGAGAAGTCCCGAGTGCTCCTGCTCATCGTGTCCCACTCTTTGTGACCTCGTGGGCCACCAGGCCCCTCTGCCCATGGGGTTCTCCAGGCAGGAATACTGGAGTGGGTTGCCGTTTCCTTCTCCAAGGGGTCTCCCCAACCCAGGGATCACACCTGTGTCTCTTGCATCTCCTGCATTAGGTGAGCAGGTTATTTACTGCTGAGGCACCCGGGAAGTGCTCTGAAGAGTTAGGTCTACATAGATACTCTCTTTTCATTTAAGGACTAGGGAAAGTTGATAAGAACCTACCCACAAAAACCCACTGAACCCAGAGACCCTCACAAATAATTCATCCCAATCAGATTTCCGTTCTGGGACAGCACTCGTGCCGTTTTACTCCAGCACGGTTGCCAGAAGGGGCCCCTGGGCGGCTGGGAGTGGGCGGCACAAATGTGTCCGTGACCTCTGGGGCGTGTCTGTGACCTATGGGGCGTCTCCACGCCCCATGGATGCAGCTGCCGGGTCCAGAGGGGCCCTCACAGGTGTCCGTGAAGTCCGGTGCCTCCCCACCCCTCTTCTGTGTGCCGGGCCCTCTGCAACTTTTCTCTCCTGTCTCTCTCCTCACCATTGGAGTGACCGGCATTAAATCTAACGAGCTTCAGCTGTTGCCTTGCACATCTGGGCAGCAGACAGCACTGCTCCTCTCTCTGCGCATTCTCCAACCTCCTGTCCGAGACCGGCCTCCGGGCCCCGCACACGTGGACCCGGCCCTGCTGCTACACGTGTGCCTCCAGTCGAGGTCACGAGCTGTTTACTTAAAAATAAGAATGCTAGTTTCTCCCTGAACCCTGTTCCTTAACTGCTTTTTCATTTACTGAGAGCAGGAGTTGGTGTGTGTGCACAGCTGCATGGGTTTGCTGAACAAGATTGCAGGAACAGACTTGGTGTCCTCAAAGCTGGGCTTAGTGATGACACCAGCTTCAGCCTGCCACTCTTAACGGAGAAACAGGACAAGTATTAGAGGTTTTAATCTGGTAGGAAATATTAAGTGTTCTTGTAAATTGTATCGGGCTTTTTGTTTGAAGAGAAGTGCGTCACACTTTTCCCAGTTACGTTGCTTAAATACTTCTTGATCACTTATGTGTCCAGCTGTGTCACTGTGGGAGTTTCAGAAGAACTGTCATCTATTGGCAAATGATGTGAACTGACAAGGGATTAATCTCCAAAATGTACAAATAGCTCATTCAACTCAATATCAAAAAATAACCCAATCAAAAAATGAGTAGAAGACCTAGATAGACATTTCTCCAGAGAAGACATACAGATGGGCTACGGGCACATGAAAAGACGCTCAGTCTTGCTGATCATCCAGTTCAGTTCAGTCGCTCAGTCGTGTCCGACTCTTTTCGACCCCATGAATCGCAGCATGCCAGGCCTCCCTGTTCATCACCATCTCCTGGAGTTCACTCAAACTCATGTCCATAGAGTCGGTGATGCCATCCAGCCATCTCACCCTCTGTCGTCCCCTTCTCCTCCTGCCCCCAGTCCCTCCCAGCATCAGAGTCTTTTCCAGTGAGTCAACTCTTTGCATGAAGTGGCCAAAGTACTGGAGTTTCAGCTTTAGCATCAGTCCTTCCAAAGAGTACCCAGGGCTGATCTCCTTTAGAATGGACTGGTTGGATCTCCTTGCAGTCTAAGGGACTCTCAAGAGTCTTCTCCAACAACACAGTTCAAAAACATCAATTGTTCGGTGCTCAGGTTTCTTCACAGTCCAACTCTCACATCTATACATGACCACTAGAAAAACCGTAGCCTTGACTAGATGGATCTTTGTTGGCAAAGTAATGTCTCTGCTTTTCAATATGCTGTCTAGGATGGTCATAACTTTTCTTCCAAGGAGTAAGCGTCTTTTAATTTCATAGCTGCAGTCACCATCTGCAGTGATTTTGGAGCCCACCCAAAACAAAGTCTGACACTGTTTCCACTGTTTGCCCATCTATTTCTCATGAAGTGATAGGGCCAGATGCCATGATTTTTGTTTTCTGAATGTTGAGCTTTAGGCCAACTTTTTCACTCTCCTCTTTCACTTTCATCAAGGGTTTTTAGTTCCTCTTCACTTTCTGCCAAAAGGGTGGTGTCATCTGCATATCTGAGGTTATTGATATTTCTCCTGGCAGTCTTGATTCCAGCTTGTGTTTCTTCCAGTCCAGCGTTTCTCATGATGTACTCTGCATAAAAGTTAAATAAGCAGGGTGACAGTATACAGCCTTGACCTACTCCTTTTCCTATTTGGACCAGTCTGTTGTTCCATGTCCAGTTCTAATTGTTGCTTCCTGACCTGCATACAGATTTCTCAAGAGGCAGGTCAGGTGGTCTGGTATTCCCATCTCTTTCAGTGGAAATCAATACTACACTGAGGTGTGACCTCACCCCATTCAGAACAGCCATCATCAAAAAGTCAACAAATACTGAACACTGGAGAGGGTGTGGAGAAAAGGGAATCTTCCTACACTATGGTGGGAATGTAATTTGGTACAGCCACTGTGGAGAACAGTATGAAGGTTTTTTAAAAAACTAAAAATAGAGCTACCATATGATCCAGCAGTCCAGCTCCTGGGCATGTATCCAACAAAGATGAAAGCTCTTAATTCAAAAAGATACATGCACTCTAATGTTCATAGCAACATTATTTACAATAGCCAAGACAGAAGCAACCCAAGTGTCCATTGACAGATACATACACACACACATGTATATGTGACCCCCCCACACACACACAATGGACTATTCTCAGCCATTGAAAGTGAATGAAATCATGCTGTTTGCAGCAACATGGATGGCCCTGCAGATTGTCATGCAGAGTGAGGTCAGTCAGAGAAGCAGATATCATATGATAGCATTTACGTATGGAACCTGATACAAATGAACGTATTTACAAAACGAAGAGCCTCGCAGGCATGGAAAACAAGTTTACGATTACCAAAGGGAGAAGGTGAGAAAGGAGTAAACTAGGAGTTTGGGATTAACAGATACACACTACTGTACATAAAATAGATAAACAACGAGGACCTATTGTATAGCACAGGAAACTATATTCAGTATCTTGTGATAACCTATAGTGGGAAAGAATCTGAAAAAAGGTACACATATATCCTTTTTCAGACTCTTACATATATATGTATATATAAAACATATATATACGTCTAACTGAATCACTTTGCTAGATACCTGAAACACACAGCATAGTAAATCATGTATATTTCAATTAAAAACAAGACACTGTCCCATGTACCCCTATAACCTTTGTGAATTCTGATTAAGAAAGAAAATTAATACATACCAATAAGAAAGTAATCATTTCTGATCCTGGCCACACTAACCCAGGGGAAAAAGGTATCAGTAGTCATTTCACGGATTTATTCAAGGTTCTCAAGGGGATCTAACAATGAAAACGCTCACCTGCAGGAACTAAAATCCAGTGGGGGAAAGCGCTGTGGACAAGTAATTGAGGCGAGCATGGCAACCACTTCCTATAGAAGAAAGAAGTTGTGAGGGTCACAGAAATGGAGGTTAATTTTAGCCGCATGAGTTATGTGCATGGCAGTATGAGTCAAGGCTCCACGGACAGTCAAGAAACAAATCGTTTCTTTAAATCAAAATACAGGTTTGCTGATGCTGCTGCATAGTTGCCGGCAAGGAGCGTGGGCAGTGTGTCAGGGTGTGCCAGCCCAAACGGAGTTGACGGCACACGCTTCTGAAATGGGCGTGCTTTCATGGGGCAGGAATGTAACTGAACAGAAAATGACCAGATTTGAAATGGGTGCAGTCTGATGGGAACCAAATGTTTTGTTCCTAATTATTGGGTAACCATGAACAGAGTATACTAACGGACATAAATTCACTGCACTTTGCGTCCTGACTTCCCTCTTTCTCAGCCTTTAGATGAATACTGAGGCTTTTGTTGTTCAGCACTCTGGTGATTTCACACCCATAGGCTCTGCGGCGTCACGGCCAGGCCTGCTGTGTGCTCTGACGTGGGAGGCCTCCTGGTCTGAATTTCGGCCTCCTGGGCTGCGTGGGCGGGAGGCATGACTGTGGCTCTGATTTCTTCCAGGCTCTGGAGGATCGCCCCAGCTCGCTCCTCGTAGACCAGGGAGACAGCAGCAGCCCCTCCTTCAACCCTTCAGACAACTCCCTGCTGTCCTCCTCCTCGCCCATTGATGAGATGGAAGAGAGGAAGTCCAGCTCTTTAAAGAGACGCCAGTAAGACCCCAGGGTTCTAGTCGTCAGTGCCCGGGGGCTCCCCTGCTGGCCCTGCCATCTTCAGAGCTGTGGCCCAGCACAGAGAGGAGACCCAGTGTGTCTCTTCACTGAGCAGTTACAGGAGCGTGCCGTGCTAAGTCGCTTCAGTCATGTCAGACTCTTTGTGACCCCATGGACTGTAGCCCACCAGGCTCCTCTGTCCATGGGATTCTCCAGGCAAGAATACTGGAGTGGGTTGTCATGCCCTCCTCCCGGGATCTTCCCGACCCAGGGATCGAACCTGAGCCTCTTGCGAGTCTTCTGCGTTTGGCAGGCGGGTTCTTCACCCTGTGTGCCACGTGTACATGTGTTTGCAAAGTGTTCAGATCCCCGGAGGGTGCAGTGAGGCTTAGCTGCAGCTTCCATTCTTTGATTTCTGATTGTACTTTATTTGGAAACAAGAGTGGAATGGGAATCTCTTCTGTTGCTTCTGGTGAGAAACTGCTGTGCTTTCCATTACGTACGTACATGCGTGTCCCACTCTCTGCGGCCTCACAGAAGGTACCCGCTAGGCTTCTCTGTCCATGGGATGTCCCAGGCAAGAATACTGAAGTGGATTGCCGTTTCCTCCTCCAGAGGGTCTTCCTGGCCCAGGGATTGAACCCGCTTCTCTTGTGTCTCCTGCATTGGCAGGTGGATTCGTTATGGCTGCACCACCTGGGGAGCCCCATTATACACACAGTAGTAACGAAAAAAGAAGGCAACGTAGGATTAAATGCAGTCCCAGAAACATGAAACATACCTACATGGTAGAATTTTTCAGTTTCAGTTAAAAAGTCCTGAAAAATATTACAAAACGTTTAAAATTACATTTGGAGAAGAGGAAGACATTCTCCAGCTGCTGAACACAGAGACTTGGTTTGATTGATCCTGTATCCCAGCATCTAGAGTGACTTCAGGTGCATAAGAGGTGCTGGTTGAATGAACAAACCAACCAATCAGCCAATTGCCTTTTACAGGTCAGTTGAGGTGGTTTGCTGTAACTAGTCAAGCGATTGTCTTCTAAGTGGCTTTAGGTTACTGATCCTTACTGAAGGGAGCATTTCTGAATGATGTGTTCAGACCCAAGTCTTTAAACATCTGAGTTAAATCTCTTGTATATCCAGAAAAGCTTAAAATGACTCAAGCGTTAAAACACAAAGAAGCAGAAAGAAGACCAGCTTCCTTTAATGTCTTGCTTTATAGCAGAGTTGCGTCTTAGCTTCTCTTAGTCATCGTCCACAGGGTCAGAGTCTGGTGACAGGAATACCCCCCAAATGTGAGGTCCTTTGTGGCCTCTGCAGTTCCTGTGTGTCCCCCACGTGAACTTGTAAGCGGTTGGGGACCCACAGTACAAGTTGGTTAGGTTACTTCACAGCCCCTGTGGAATCTGACCTGATGAAAGAAAAAGTGTGAAAGAGTTTGATCAGAAAATTCTTAGATTGCGAATTGTAAACACTGTTTTTCCCTCCCTTTTTTCAGCTACGTTTTACAAGAATTGGTGGAGACAGAGCGTGACTACGTGCGGGACCTCGGCTGTGTGGTGGAGGTGTGTACTTTCAGAGATAGACAGCCTGTATCCGCCAGCTCTGAGGCTTGTCAGAAGGGTGTTCGTTTGGACAGTCGAATGCTGATAGCTTCTCAAAAGGCTTGAAAACAAAAACACAGTAAAACAACCAACAAAATATTTATGAAAAATAAAATTTAGCCAAATATTGTAATAACTTTTAAAGACTTCTCTTTTGAACAGTGCATCTTGACAGAATCTCCTTTTTTAATATAGTTTAAGTTTGTAAATGTTATCTCCAAAAAATGAATTTCTGGTATGGAAATCTGGCCTTTGATTATTTTATAAGAGTGTGGGCATCACCACGGAAACGAGGACATCTTTGGTTGAAAAGTCAGTGTGACCAGCTGTGGATTCAGTTGCGTCCTGAATCGCCCCTGGGTTTGGAGCTTGGTCGGTGGCTGCCACCCCAGGCCATTTGCTTGTAGTTTTCACAGAACGAATATGTCACCAGTTTCACTGACCAGAAGTTACTCTGAATTGTAACCATAGCAAAGCCACTGCCTTTCATCCGAAATCAAGGGTCATCTCTGGCCTTGTCCCTACATTAGCTTCAGGGCATTATCATGTTAGTAAACTCAAGTCATCAAAAAGCTATTTTTGTAAAAATAAAACTTTATCATTTATTCTTTCAGCTTTGCAAATATATACAGGCAGTACTTTTTGGGTGGACAGTCCATGAAAAGTAATAGCTATTAGTTAATTGCATAGCATAAAAGATTAAACATGCATGACATATCTGTCATCGTTACCAACAGTGACTGCAGAGCTGCTTATATAGGTTGAATCCCATCCGAGTTATATAGAAGCTTTAAACCACATTTTAGCAACATAGTTACCAGCTGGTGTTAGAAATCAATTTGTGGAAAGTATATTATTAAATCCTTATTTAACAAATTATGTAGATAATCCAAAAAGAAAAGAAAATATGTTTCTATCAGATCAGTACTGAGAACAGAGGAAATATGCTTCATGCCAAATACTTAATATTTACAAGCTGACAAGATGATTTGTTTTATGAAATCATTTACATTTATTTAAACTTTCCAGTTCCTCAGAAGAGTTTTGATCTTTGAGTGATAAACAGTTCAGGGAGAGAAAGTCAGGCAGCGAATGGGACTGTATTTTCACAGGCCAGTTAAGGGCATATTTCTCAAAAGATTTTTGTTCTTAAATAAACAATTGGTTTAGAAGACAGTGCCTATGTCTGTTTTGTCCTCTGTGACTCTCAGTAAACCACTACTTAATTCAGACACGTTCAATGAAGTCATCTTATCTTTAAATATTTACTTTTAGGGCTACATGGCACTTATGAAGGAAGATGGTGTTCCTGACGACATGAAAGGCAAAGACAAGATTGTGTTTGGCAACATCCACCAGATTTACGACTGGCACAGAGAGTACGTACAGTACCCACCGTGCTCGACCGTGGGCAGAGGGTCATCACCCGCCGAGCTGTGCCAGTCATGTCGGGCGGGTGGGAGAGGACATTTTGTTGATTCATTTCATTTCACTACTTGTATAGCCTCGTGCAGGCAGCTGGTGCAGAGGAAATACTGCTTTGCTAAGGAGTTTTCTGGTTGCGTTTCATGGCTCGAGGAAGTCCCTTACCTTCTTCATGCGCAGTCCATCCAGGAGCCCAGGGCGTGGGAGGAAGGGGGGACTAGAGGCCAGGTACAGAGTCTGACCATCTGGGTTCATAGTCTGGTCCTGACCCTGAGCTGTCTGCCTTCATCCTTCATCTGGGTCACTGTGTTACCCTCCTTGTGGGGTTTTTATGGAGTGACTGAGTTAATACACATAAAGCACTTCGAACAACACCTGCATAGAGAAAACCTTGATGAGTGTTTGTAGATAAAATTGCAGCCACCTCTGTAATAAATACTAATTACTGTGAGTCATTTTTCAAGTCAGCATTCATGGGGAAAGAAGACCCATGAAAATCAAGTTTGATTCCATACCTTGCCACAGCTGTCCTGATCTGTAGTGAAACCAACTTTGTAAAGGGATATTTGGTGCCATTATCTAATCCTCTGGTTCCAAGGCTTGTTCTTAAGCTGTGACAGAAAAGGGGAAATAGCACCAAGCTGCTGGGATGACCAGACAGAGAAATTGCCCCTGGAGATACGGCGTCTGCATGGTACGTGCAGAACTAGAGGATGTTGCATCCTCAAGTGCAAGACAGTTAGTTCAGCGTGGCATTCATTGGTGTGCTGGCTTGCAGGTCAGTAAAATCCAAGATACAGATATCAGCATATGGAACTGATGGCTAAGGTGGGCATACATCTCACCAACAACTCTAGTCCAGACAAAGTGAAGAGCAGTCGTCCGTTTTGTTTCTGTGGTTACACCTACTTTTGATCTTGTGTGTATGCTGTGTGCCCAGTCATGTCCAACTTGTGTCCCCATAGACTGTAGCCCAGCAGGCTCCTCTGTCCATGGAATTTCCCAGGCAAGAGTACTGGAGTGGGTTGCTACTTCCTTGTCCAGGGGAATCTTCCCGACCCAGCTATTGATTCTTCATCTCTTGTGTCTCCTGCATTGGCAGGCAGATTCTTTTTATCACTGCACCACCTGGGAAGCCCCAGTTTTATCTTAATGGGACCTAATATTTGCAGCCTAAAAGTTGATTTTGATAATATTTGAGAAAACTGTTTTTTAAAGAAAACTTCAAAAAGTGTCACAGCTTCCATTCAGATTTGAGCCTCTTAAAAATGACCATGGAAAGAATACGAAGTACATAGGTATGCAGACCAAGGTAAAGAAAAATGACCAGCTGCTTTGAAACATTTTTTTTACCCCATATTCAGATGAGATTTTATTATTTGAGTCATTTTAAAAAATGAAACAGAAATGTGGATTATCCAGAGGAAGGGAAGGTTGCCAGTCAGGAGGTTTAGTCTTGCTCTGACTTAACCTTTTTAAACTGTTTTAAATTGTATCTCTTTCTACTTTGTGTTAACAAAATGTTTAGTGTGCCCTGTATTGGCTAAACATATACTTTACACTTCCAGATTGCTAATGTCAAAACAGACTATTTTGAAAATTTAAACCTCAGTCTAAAATTAGAAGGCCAAGTCAGAGATGGTTCTAATATTTCTCCTTTCGTTGCAGCTTTTTTTTAGGAGAGTTGGAGAAGTGCCTTGAAGATCCGGAAAAACTAGGATCCCTTTTTGTTAAACATGTAAGTACAGAAGCATTGTTTATATTCTCTTCTGTATTGTCATATTTAGTAATTGGCTTGTCAGATGAAAGGAGAACTCACTGGCAGTTTACAGAAATGCTTCTGTTGAGAATAAAATCAAACTGCACAGTGTCAGCTGGCTGGAATTCAAATCCCCCACTGCTCTTCTGCATGCAAATGCGCTCTTTCCCAGTCACCTGGCCCGAGTTGGCTGTTTAGCTCACAAACAGGCCAAGATGGTCCACAGGGGCCCAGAGCCAGCCCAGCAGCAGGCACATTTGGAAACGTCTCTGGGCAAAGAAGCGCTGGTGCAGAAAGTGATGTACCTAGATGTGCAGTACAGCGGGTTTAATGCAGTAACCAAATATTTGTAAAGCACACACGTTGGAATCTGCTGGCATTCCAGTGGGAAGACTCCATGCCTCCACTTCAGGGGATGTGGGCTCCATCCCTAGCTGGTTAACTAAGATCCCACATGCTGCATGCTGTGGCAATAAGACAGACTAATTCAATAAGCACATAGAAAAAATTACTATATTTTCAAAGTGACCAGAGCTTTTGTATTTTTGCACATCTCCTTAATGTCTGGCTTAATAGAAGATAGATGCATGTTTATATCTTGTTTCTGTATTGAACCTACTGTGATATGTTTTTTAGTTAAAATTTATGGGGGAAAAAATCTATCCTCACACCGATATTTGGTTAGAAAGGAATGTGTATTTTAATAGCCTTTTCAGATAAAGGATACTACACCAAAACTCAAGTGAGAATTTCTTAAAGGTTAGTTGCAACATGGAATCTGAAAACCCATTGGTGACCTCACTTCTGTTGCCCTGAAAGCCACAAAGCCATCTTGCTGTTAAAGACACTTCCCTCTTGCACCAGCGCCTGACATCCTGCAGTGGTCTTTTGGAAAACCCTGACTTACTGATTGAGACAGATCTTCCAGGTGGTGAACTATTTCAATAAACAGCATCCTCGCTGCCAAAAATAGAAAAAAATCAGATTTGTTCATATCACCACCCATCTCTTCACGAAAATATTTTAAATATTGTCAAGTTCTGGTAGCTCAGCTGGTAAAGAATCGGCCTACCATGCGGAAGACCTGGGTTCAACCCCTGGGTTGGGAAGGTCCCCTGGAGAAGGGAAAGGCTACCCGATCCAGTCTTGTAGCCTGGAGAATTCCATGGACTGTATAGTCCCTGGGTTCGCAAAGACTGAGTGAGGTTCACTTTCGTTTTCATGGTCAAGTTCAAGATGGCAGATCCACGTTCTCCAAAATGTTAATTTTTTGCTTGAAAGCTTCATTTTTCATTATTAATAGACGTTGCAGGTTGTTTGCCTTGAAACAACAGGCTTATTTTATCCATGCTCAGGAAAGGGTCTAGCAGATACCCACGCATAAGTAATTCTAGTCCTTGAGGCTTTTAAGTAAAAACAAGCAGCTGGTTCAGCTCATGGCTCAGCCACAGGAAGGCGCTACCGCGCCTGCTCGCACACGAGGCAGACATGTCACCAGGACCCCAGTCTTATCACAGGAAGGTTAGAAAGGTGTATAGCCCGTGGTTGAGTCTCAATACAATGAATTTTTATCAGTTCATCAAGGACAGTCTTAGCTGAAGCTGGCATGTGTAGTGGTGAGGGATATTTGCTAAAATGCCAGCCGTCTCTCCCACCACTGGTTTTGCACATCACTGCAGATGGTAGCACATGAAAAGGATAGGTGACAGCTTCGTATTATTTGAAAATAGTTTGACCTGATGAGTCCCCAGGAGGCCTTCGGGACCCCAGAGGTGTGTACAGCACACTTTGAGGGTCAGTGCAGGAAATAATGGCTCAGTATTTAAGACTAACGAGCTTTTTCTAACCTTGTTTAAAAAAGAAAAAAAAGCAGGCTTCCTGGAGCCACTGGCAGGGTTTGAAAGGGGGGAGTGATTCCTGGTTTAACACTAAGAACTGCGTGCTTTCACCGCCCCTGGTGTTTCCCCAGGTAAAGTGTGGGGTTTGATCTATCTGAGGGAAAGAAAGAAGGGCTGTGTTTGGAGCCAGCATCAGGAACCTGGGACGTGCTCCCAAGAGCCTAACCATGCGGTTTTCTCAAAAGGAAAGTTTCTTTCCGGATGCGCTGACACCGCGCGTGTGCCTCCTGTGTTCTAACCCATCTGTTTGCCTTCCTTTCCTAGGAGAGAAGGTTGCACATGTACATAGTTTATTGTCAAAATAAACCAAAGTCTGAACACATTGTCTCAGAATACATTGACACCTTTTTTGAGGTAAGACTGACTGAGTTACAAAGCAGTTCAGAATCATTGGTTACAGTTGATTTCCAAAAATTTGTCCCCCACGAGATTAAGCAATCGTCAGGAAATTAGCCTCAGTTATGAGTCCTGAACTTGTGTTTCTTCCTTGTAAACCAGGGAAGTGAGTATAAATTCAACCTCTGATCACATCCCTCAGCATTCAGAGTGCTGGGGTTGCGGCTAAAGTCAGGGGCTTGGGGCTTCCCTGGTGGCTCAGTGGTGGAGAATCCGCCTGCCAGTGCGGGAGACACCAGTGGGACCCCTGGCCCGGGAAGATCCCACATGCCGAGGAGCAGCTAAGCCCGGGAGCCACAGCTGTTGAGTCTTTGCTCTGGAGCCGGGAGCCTCAGCTGCTGGAGCCCAGGTGCCCTCGGTCCGTGCCCCGCAGCAAGACATCCATGCACTGATGGCAAGGGAAGGCCACGAGCTGCCACTAGAGAGTGGTGCCCGCTCACCAGAGCTAGAGAACAGCCCGAGCGGCAGCGGAACCCCAGCACGCCCAAAATAAGAAACAGAAGTATCTTTAAAAAATGAGTAACCTTAAAAAAATCAGAGGTTTTTAAAATCAATTTCAAACTAGGGCTCATTTTCACATGCAGGATAATTCACGATCAAACATTTAGCCTAGAAAATAAAATATTTGTATCAATAAAAGTAAGCAATTGAAAAAAAGGCCTTTTTAGGCAAGCATAGACGATGCTTTGAAAAACAGCTCAGAAAGCTCAAACGCGAGCGACGTGGCCTCTTTTCTCATTATCTCTACTACCATGCAGTCCACATTTCTGAGTTATAGGGACTGGAAACTGCCTTTTAAAAGGCAGCAGTCAGTATAGTTGATTCGAAGTGTTGTATTGGTTTCTGGTATACAGTGGGGGTGATTTAGTTATACACACATACATACCTGTATATGTACATATATTCTTTTCCATTGTGATTTATTGCTGGATGTTGAGTGTGGTTCCCTGTGCTATACAGAGCAGCCTTATTATTTATTTTGTATATAGTGGTGATTCTCTGCTGGTCCCAGGCTCCCAATTTATCCATTCCCTCACCCCCTTCCCCCTTTGCTAATCATGGATTTGTCCTCTCTGACTAGGCTGTTTCTGTCCTGTAAATAAGTTCATTTGTATCGTACTTCAGATTCCACATATAAGTGATGTCTTACAGGGGTGCAGAATTGTTTAAGCCCCAATAATTCTTAAGTTTAAATTTCAAATGATTAACAACAAGCACATCTTAAGAATCCCATTAAACCTTCTGTGCTTGCTAGTCTCTTCAGATGTCTAGATCCTTAAGCATTGTTTTCCGGTTTCATAAAACAGAAAAGGTTTTCCTTCTAGATGGACAATAAAATTGTTATGTCAAAAAGAATAACTGACTAAGACGACACTCGAGATCCTTTTCTTCCTCCTCCAAAACCCCAGGACTTAAAGCAGCGCCTGGGCCACAGGCTGCAGCTCACGGACTTGCTAATCAAGCCAGTGCAGAGGATCACGAAGTACCAGCTGCTGCTGAAGGTGAGGCTCTGCCAGGGCCCGAGCCCACTCGGCAGGAAGACGGGGCTCGCGAGGGGCCCAGAGGGCTGGGCAGGTGATGAGCATCTTTTCTGTAAAAAAGAAATATATATATATATATATGAAACAGTCTTATTGTTTCTGATTTCCAATATTTCCAAGTACGTTTTTTAAAACTTAAGGTGAGCCCTTATACTGTTCTCTCCATTTTTCATTTACATCAGGTTCTGAAGCAAAACATCCGTGACACTGAGCTTTTTCTCCCCACCACGGATCTTGAATACTTTACCCACTTTACAGGTTTTCTGTCTCCTTGGGGCTTCAGATTAAACGTTTAGTCCCTGCCAGTTCCTCTCTGTGGGCTCAGCAACTGCCCTTGAGTGGTTCAAATTCCTCAGCACCCCTGAAGACAAAGTCAAGCCATTTTCCATTGTAAAAGTGACTGTTGGAGGTGGCGAGATCCCTTCACAGATAAAACTCAGAACCTGGAGGGAAAGAGAGATGAGCACCTGTCTTGGGGTGAAACCGAAACCATGGCCTGCTTAGATCAGTCGGGTCTGACTTTGCCCTCCTGTGGCTTGAAGTCTACCTGGGGATACCTTATCTTTGGGAGAGAAAAACGAGGCTGGCCCAGTGGCTGGCATCGTGGCTGATCAGGAAGGGTGCGGCTGTGCGCCCGTCACTCTTGTCATGCCCTTCCGTCTGTTTTCCTCCTACAGGACTTCCTCAAGTATTCCAAAAAAGCCAGCCTGGATACATCGGAACTGGAGGTACTGACACCCCCTGGGTGCGTCTCTGAAGCTGCCTGTCCCTGGTGGGGGGAAGGGGGCGGTCTCCCGAGCCCCCGGGCATGCCCTCTGTCCACTCGCAGGCGGGCAGGGGATGAACTGAACCAGGGGAGGGATTGGAGGGTTAGTGCTCCAGCCTGGCCCCAGGAACTGAGGGCTCTCTCTGCTCCCCGCCACCGCCCGCCCTGCAGAGAGCCGTGGAGGTCATGTGTGTCGTCCCGAAGCGCTGCAACGACATGATGAACGTCGGGAGGCTGCAAGGCTTCGATGTAAAGTGGCTCCCCTTTAAACCTGCTGCTCTGTCTGGGATGCTTGACCTCCTCCTGCAGAAAGCCGATCCTTTCTGCTTGGTTTGCTGTCTTCTCTCGCTGTCCCTCAACCTGAGTGATACTATGTTTCAGCTTTTCTGGGTGCATCTGATTTGCTTTTGGGGGGGTCCTTCCTCTGCTCAAAGCCCAGCGCCTCGTGGTGGGAGCAGGCAGGCGTCTGCTCTGTCTGCAGGGGCCTCTGCTGCGGAGGAGCTAGCCTCCTTCCCCAGCACGAGCAGGGGCCCATCCGTCTGTCATCTGGCAGCCCCAGAAGCCTGAATCCAGGCCCCTGGGCTCCTCATTAGTCACTTCTCTGTGAGTTGCCAGACCACTCAGATTATGTACACCTACTAGCATCCTGAGGATGTCCAGAGCCCAGAATCCCCTTTTTTTTTTTGCCCCTCCAGTTTGATCATTGAGTAAGGAGACGGGAGTTATTTCTCTTGCCTACTGTTTCACTGGAGGAGTGGGTTTAGTCTAACATGCTGGTGCTGGAGTTCTCGAAAGGGCTCTCCTGGAGGGCTACTGTGTGTTTGTGAGCAGGTTCCACCCAGGGTACTAGCAGCACCCGGCCATAGACCGCCCCTTGAGAAGTACTCTTCCACTGTGAACTACACCCTTCCATCCACTTCCAGTCTCTGACTGTAACTGAGGCCAAGGGTTTACACAAGAGCTGACAAGAATTTTATTTACATGATGTTTCTGTTCAGTGCTAAGACCTCATTATACTAAAAGAAATGTCTATGCTCCATAAATTAATACAAGAAAACACATCATTCTGTGGGAGGAAAACTAAAGAAAACAAAATTTCTAGTGTCTTAACTTTGAATGCAATGTTTTCTTCTCCTGTTCCTCTGCACCCTTCTCCACATTCCAGGGTAAGATCGTGGCCCAGGGCAAGCTGCTCCTGCAGGACACGTTCTTGGTCACGGACCAGGACACGGGGCTGCTGCCTCGCTGCAAAGAGAGGCGGGTGTTCCTCTTCGAGCAGATCGTCATTTTCAGTGAGCCACTGGATAAAAAAAAGGGCTTCTCCATGCCAGGATTCCTCTTCAAGAACAGTATCAAGGTAGCTCATGTTTGCCTGTTTCCTCAAGCACTAATGTGTATACCCGGTACACTGAAAAAATGTGTCCTTTTTAAAGATGACATGTCCCAATCATTCCTGCTCCTTGGAACAAAGGCTGCAACAAACCTAAACAGCATATTAAAAAAGCAGACATTATTTTGCCAACTAAGGTTCATAGAGTCAAAGCTGTGGTTTTTCTAGTAGTCATGTATGGATGTGAGAGTTGGACCATTAAGAAGGCTGAGTGCCGAAGAACTGATGCTTTTGAACTGTGGTGTTGGAGAAGACTCTTGAGAGTCCTGTGGACTGCAAGGAGATCAAACCAGTCAATCCTAAAGGAAATCAACCTTGACTATTCTTTGGAATGACTGAAGCTGAAGCTCCAGTACTTTGGCCACCTTGATCTGAAGAGCTGACTCACTGGAAAAGATCCTGATGCTGGGAAAGATTGAAGGCAGAAGGAGAAGAGGGCAGCAGAGAATGAGATGGTTGGATGGCATCACCAACTCAATGGACATGAGTTTGAGTAAACTTCGGGAGATAGTGAAGGACAAGGAAGCCTGGTGTGCTGCAGTCCATGGGGTCACAAAGAGTCAGACACAACATAGAGACTGAGTAGCAACACATCCTGATCTTTATTAAATATTTAGAGAATTTTCTAATACATTGCAGACCCTTTAATCACTCCATCCTCTACTGTCTGAGCTCCGCAGTGGCTGATGGGGGCATATGGCTGCAGCATTCATTTTACCACAATGGGAAGACCTCACCTTTGTTAGTTTTTTTTGCTCCACCATCTCTAGGACCATGTGAATTCTTCAAGTTCAGAGGCATGGATTTGGAGAGGACAGCTTACCTTTTTCTCTTCTCCATTCAGCAAGAATCTTCTCTGCGCTCAGACCAGGCAGGGGCCCGTAGGGCTGGACAAGGCAGGCAATCTTTGTCCCCGGGGGTGGCTTGCTTTCTCACAGAAGAAAAAGACAAAGACTGCAGATGACCCTGAGTCCTGTAAAAGGCACAAACCGAGAGTGAGATGGAGAAGACCCGAGGTCCCAGCAGATTAACATTTCTAGTCAATTGTTGAAGCTACTTGTTAAATTCCTGGTGATCCCCATATACCTGAGTTAAAAGAATCATTAGAAACCTTCGCGATAATAATTTTGGAGGTAGTAAAAATGGCAGCTCAGCCAAAGAGTGGTGGATTCCATTTTTACCCGAGACGAATGCTACCTTGCACTTGACCACTTCATGCACTTGCACGTTGTGCTTCTGTTTGTTCTCTTTTGTGGTAAAATGTTAGTTGCTCAGTCATGGCAAACCCTTTGCCACCCCATGAACTACAGCGCACCAGGCTCCTCCTGTCCGTGAAATTCTCCAGGCAAGAATACTGGAGTGGGGAGCCAGTCCCTTCTCCAGGGGACTTTCCCGACACATAAAATTTACCATTCTAACTGTTTGTCACTGTCCAGCCCTCTGGTGTTAAGTACGTTCACACTTGTCATGCAACCATCAGCACCATCCATCTCCAGGACTCTTCCATCTTACAAAAGTAGAGCTCCATCATCATTAAACAATACCCAAGTGCCTCATCCAAAGGGAGTCATCACAGTGCTGGACTTTCTCCCACTGGCTCATTTCATGTAGCTCAGCGGCCTCCAGGCTCACCTGTGGTGTAGCCTGTGACAGAATGTCCTTCCTTTTTCAAGGCTATATAATAGTCCACTGTGTATACAGACCACGTTTGATTATTCATCCATCTGTTGATGGAAATTTGGTTTGCTTCTGCCTTTTGGCCATTGTAAATAATGCTTTTTTTTTTTTTTAAGGTGAGCTGCCTTTGCCTGGAGGAAAATGTGGAAAATGATCCCTGTAAGTTCGCTCTGACATCACGGACGGGTGACTCAGTGGAGACCTTCATCCTGCACTCATCCAGTCCAAGTATCCGGCAGACATGGATCCATGAAATCAACCAGATTTTAGAAAACCAGCGTAATTTTTTAAACGGTAATGTGTGTGGTTACTTTCCCTAACATACACGTTTTTACTTCTCATCTCTCTCCTGTCACATACAACAATATGTGTGACATATTGTGTATGTGTGACAATATGTATGATACATCCATAGTAGTGACCAGACTCTCTGAGCAGTTACTGTGGACCAGGCAGTATACTGAGCACTACCCACCAGTGCTTCATTCATCTTCCCAGTAACCCGAAGCAGCAAGTCCCGATATTATTCCCATTTTATAGATGGGGAAGCTGAGGTCCAAAGTGGCTTTGTAATCTGCTCCAGGTTCCATATGATGTTGGTGGCAGATTGGGGACGCAGAGCAGCCATCTGGCCCTTGGCTGTGAGCCCCTTACCACTGTCCAGTTTATTTTGTCCCATGGCGTGTGCGCCCCAGAGCCCATCCTGGGAAAGGAATGTGAGAATGACGAAGGCAGCAGACGGAATTGGCCGGAGATGTGGAAGACATTCTTGTGTGCAACTTTAAAATTTATGTTCCACCACACGGTATATCTAGACTACCCTCTGTATTAAAAACAAGGCATCTTTTTTTCCTTCCCACTTCTATGACACAACTGATTATAGAGGAGCAATACCATAATAATACAGTACGACCCACGACAATAGTGAGGTGCCGACACCCCAGAGAAAGGTCTTCTCCACAAGGATAGAGACCTCGCTGACCTTATATGACAGACTTTTTATATCCCTGACCTGAATCTGCTCCCTTTTCCTTAGGGGTACTGCCTTCGACTCTGGTTTTAATTTGGCAGTTACTGAAGAGCATCAAAAATTCAGCAAGGACTAGATATGCATTGCTGTCTTGATTTTGTCCTTTTCTCCACGTCCATGTTCTGTGTCTACGCCCTGGTCCAACCGGACGTTGTAATCTCTCTGTCACATAAAACCACCCCCACACCTCGAGTGACATTCAGGAGCCAGGAACACAGGCACTGCGCAAGAAAGGTCAAGGTTGTGTGGCACTTTTGGCCAAGGGGTAATCAGCCGAGCATTAACTCCAGGCTCCCATCCAGACTGTTGATGGAACATTTCTTGTATGTGCAGTTACAACTGGATGGCTGGGGCTAGAGGGATTAGGGGGTCAGTTCCCATGCACGGGAACAACAGTTCCGTTCCCGTGTCTGTGAGTGAATGCACATCTCCTTAAATGTGTTGCTTTTGAGTGCTTCACTGAACGCCAATCTGTAACATGTAACTGTTGGGAAACCTCTAAACTTAGACCATCTTCTTTAAAATGAACTGAGCTGCCTCCTGAATCACAGGCAAGAGTGGGCCATGCCATTCACCTGTGGACTCTCAGCCCAGAGATGCTGAGGATGCTGCTCCCAAGGGCTGATGGAGGTCAGGACCAGAGCGAGGGGCTTCAGCCCTGCTGGCCCACCGCTCTCTCCCCTTAGTCCCATGCAGGGCGGCGGCCTACACGGCTTTATCACATCACAGGTCGTTTGGCTCCAGGATACTCCTCCACACCTGCCTGATGTCTCCCAGGCAGGAAGGGGCTACATCTGACTGTCCAGCATCACAGAGGTTTTCTTCAGCTCTGCAAGGATTTGTGTTGCTGTCCTGTGCTTAGGCACTCAGTGTGTCCCACTCCTTGCGACCCCATAGACTGTAGCCCCTCAGCCTCTGTCCTTGGAATTCTCCAGGCAAGAATGCTGGGGGGGATTGCCATGACCCGCTCAAGGACTTGTGTTAGTGTTCCCATATATCTTAGTGAGCATGTTGCCTGCATCTTCCAACAGACAGTGACATAGCTAACTCACTAAGCCCAGAGGCAGGACAGCTTCATGACCCACCCCCCCAGGGTTTTGGAGCACCTTCCCTGAGGTGGTCCCTAATACCGCCTCGAGCAGGAAACCTCTCCTCCAGCCTGCTCCCCATTCACCTGTCCTTCTCCCTGGGACCTGCAGACCGCCCTTGATAGAACCACTTTAACTCGTTCATACTTAACAGTACCCTTGCCTGGAGAATGCCACGGACAGAGGAGCCTGGTGGGCTACAATCCGTGAGCTGGCAAGACTGAGATGCGGCTGAGCTACTAAGCACACAACACAGTTAAATCCAAGACCTTTTCCTTTTCCTTCCCTGGTGGGTGGAGCCAGCCCTCTGCCTGGAGAATGGGTGGGTGTTCCCGGATCCGGGTGACTGGGCAGTGGTGGACGCCCCCAGGTGACGTGCGCCTGGGGCACTAAGCCAGCCCTCCCTTTTGTGTCATCGTGCCCCCTCCTCCCCTTCGCCCGTGTGACGGTGCCCTGACAGAGTCTCTCCCGTGCCTTGCAGCCTTGACATCACCCATCGAATATCAGAGGAACCACAGCGGGGGCAGCGGCGGCGGCGGGGGCGGGGGCAGCAGCGGGGCCCCCAGCAGCGGGGGCAGCGGCAGCAACCACAGCGGCGGCGGGGGTGGCCCCGGTGGCAGCAGCAGCGGCAGCTCTAGCAGAAGTAGACCCTCCCGGATTCCCCAGCCCGTCAGACACCACTCCCCCGTGCTGGTCTCCTCTGCAGCCTCGAGCCAGGCAGAGGCAGACAAGATGTCAGGTACGTGCACCCCGGGCCCGCCACCGCCTCCTCCCAGACGCAGCCCCGCCCCGGAGGCCAGCGCCGGCACGCCCGGCAGGGCGCCCCCCAGCAGCCAGCCCGATGGTCCCGAGCGAGATGCCGAGCCGATCCCCAAGATGAAGGTGATGGAGAGCCCCCGGAAGTCGTCTGGGGGCGCGCCGCTGCAGGACGGAGCCACCAAGGAGGCGCCGCAGAGCGGCCCGGGCCCCCTGCCGCTGGGCAAGGCCAGGCCCGGGGCCCCTTCACCCCTGCACTCGCCTCTGGCCGCCACCGCCGCGGCCCCCTCTCCGTTCGGCAAGGAGCCCTTGCCCCCCAGCAGCCCCCTGCAGAAGGGGGGCTCCTTCTGGAGCTCTGTGCCCGCCTCCCCTGCCAGCCGGCCCGGCTCCTTCACCTTCCCGGGGGACAGCGACTCCCTGCAGCGGCAGGCGCGGCGACACGCGGCCCCCGGCAAGGACGCGGACCGCATGAGCACGTGCTCCTCGGCCAGCGAGCAGTCCGTGCAGTCCACCCAGAGCAACGGGGTAAGAGCGCCCGGCCGCCTGCGCCCGCCTCTGTCCCGCGGCTCTTCTAAACCTCCCGCCTGGCCGCCGCTGTCCTCGTACTAACTCCGGGCTCTACCAGCTCCTCCTCGGCCTCCCGCGCCCCGGACCCGGCAGGGGACGCCTGCTAACCTACTCCCGGCGGACAGCGCGCCCGGGGTCTCTACTAACTCGCTCCTTGCTTTGTGTCCGCTAACAACGGGGAACGCAGACTATTAACCTTCCGAATGAATGCAGCATCTCTGAGCTTTTCACATCTTCCGACCAGCCGAGTATTTTGGAATTTCCTCTTTCTCTCGCCGCCCCTGCTTTCCTCGCACTTTTTTGTTTGTTTAAAGAGGGGTCCATGTCCTGCCGTCTACCTCCTGCGTAAACTGAAACCTGTATACACTCTTTAAGCTTTCTGCTCATCGCTTGGTTGTGCCCTTTTATGCCTTAATCTGCAGCGTTTTTGACTCATCTGCTGGGGAAAAAAAAATAAGACCTCAAGAAATGTCCAACAGCAGCTCAAAGCAAACTCAGCTGGCACAATGAGGGGAAGGAATCTCTCCAGTGGAAAAATTTCCCTTCCCCCCCACCACCTGAAAACAAAAACAAACAAACAAAACACGCACAGGATTCACTGGAAGAGAGACTAAGGGCCTCTGGATGCCGGGCTGTGGCCGGCGGCTGGGAGCGGAGGCTTAGGCAGGCTGGAGTGGGGCGCCAGGCTCTATCCAGCAGGGGGCGCTGCGGGGCCTCGCCGATCACTGTCTGGTTCTCAGCCCCAGGGTTGCGGTGGTGGGTCTTCCCGCTCCCATCCTGTGGCTTCCTCACTGTCCTCCGCTGTTTGCTACACGGGCAGATGAATCCAATCCGTAACACCTCTCTAAAAGCATGGTGAGAGAATAGAACTGTTCTCATGAGTGTATGTTTGATCCTTTTATAAATTTTTAAATACATTTCCCCCGAAAGGGTCTGTTGTCTCTCTTTATCCAAAAAAAAAAAAGCAATGTGGCTTTTGCATGTTTCTCTCTTTCCTCTGGACTTTCATTAATGCCTTGTTTGACTTGGCCTTATTCTCTCCTCCTGTTTTTTGTTGTGTATTTTGTTCACCTCAGTCTTTCTGTGTAATTGAGGAAGATATTGAGAAATGGTTCTTGGTACGCTTATGAGCCTTTCAGCCTCACTCTCAAAAAGAGGTGGTCAGGGCAGGCAGCCTCTGCTGTGGCCAGCACCGCTGCCCTGGTTGTGGTACCTGAACGTGTCCTGCAGAGTAGCCTGGCCTCCCATCCCCTGTTAGTTCTGAAATGCTTGGTATGCAAGTGGGCGTCTGAATTCAGTGTCAGCTGGAGGCAAAGATGCAGAGGCCCAGTGCGCGCACTTGAATGCTCAGGGTGCAGGCACGGCCTCACAGCTGAGACCCCTCCGAGTCAGCCAGGGAGCAGCCCTTGAGCCCATCCTAACTTGAACGCTTTTTCCCCTGAGCGAGCCTGTGTTTCAGAAGGAACGGCCTCCCCCACCCCAGTGCAGGAGCCTGGGCTGGGGTCAGTGTGTCTTCGAGCGCCCGCAGTTAGTGCCCTCCCCACCCCCGGCTCCCCCCAGGATGTTCGCTCTCAGCCCAGCACACGTGCTGGCAGGGTTTAGGTTGCAAAAGGTGTCTCTTATTTCTGCCTCTTGCTGTTTCTAATCTGCTCAGTTAGCTGGAAAGGGAAATTGCCAGTGTTTTAAGCGAATCCAGGCACCTTACAGAAATGCCCTGGAGGCGTGGGAAGACCACTAGAGGCTTAGCACGGGCATTCGGAAGTCTCCTGGAGGACTCTTAAGTGTCCCAGTTAAGAGCTGTCACCCGGCCCGCTCCCGCCCATTCAGCCGTCCCAGCCCCCTGGCAGGTCAGCAGCAGCCTCCTTCCCCCTCATCTGCTTCTGTGACCCTGTGTGCAGTCATAGCCCAGCAGCTGTGCCTAACCCACAGCCCAGGTCCCTCTTCCTCCTTTAATGCGCACCTTCTGGAAAGTTCTGAGGAGAGCCAGAGTGGAGGGGACGTGTCAACCCACACAGTGACTGTGCCAGCCCCTAGACATGGATGCATGACCTCCCTGCGCCCACTTCCACCCCTAGGCAGCAGTGAAAGGAAAAGCCCTGCCTTTCTCTCAGTGACCAGGTGGCCCCCATACATTTCTAACCTCCACTCGTCAGGAGGTGAGGCTCGTGTCTGACAACATTAGCTGAGATAGGTTTTTAAATGCCTAATACTTAGGCTGGTGCATGAGAGGTTTTCAGAAACTACCGAGGGCTGTTCTGATTGTGGTAGAAAGCTCAAATTATGAGGCAGAGGCTGGTACCTGCACGACCAAACACGGCTCTGCCAAAGAATTTGGTTTTTGTTCACATTTTCTACAAATGTGTCTTTGTAGCCTCAAAACTATAGGGTGCTGTTTTGTAAGTCACGCTAAAGGGATAAAATTGCATAAAGGAATATGCAGAGGCCAAGGCCCGACGAGGACAACATGGGCATCTCGGAGGGCCGGGAATGGGCACCAGGCTCCTCAGCCGTGATGGCGCTGAGCAGCTGGCCACCTCAGTGTGCGGCCAGGGCCCTGGCCCCTGGAGTTCCCAGCACGCAGGCTCCTTGACAGCGGCAGCCACCTGCTCCAGTGTGTCTTCACAGCAGCTCAGTAGCCCAGAGCTGACAGGCATGTGGCAGGGTTTCTGAGTGTCGTGACTACATCGACCCAGGAGCTGCCCCCGGCATCCAAGAGTCCAGCGGAGGGAAGTGTCATCAGAGTCCTGGGAAGCTGTGACCATCCAGACAGCGTCCTTGGTGGGAGCCTCTGAGAACACTAGGGCAGCTCCTGACACCGTCTCCACGTCCCAGCTGTTGACAGGAGGCCTTGGACGAGGGTCTGGAGGTCTCAGCTTCCTCCTCCCGTGGAACAAAGGTCACCTGGTAAATGACAGCTTGGGACAAGTATGTTTCGTGTTTCTTCTGCTCTGCAGCGAACACCACTTCAGCTTGTGCGCCTGAGCAGATGGCCTTGAGAAATGGTCTTTGTTTAACTTTTGCAATCTCACCTCATTGACTGGGTGCCTGCTACACGTCAGTATGATGGATACTGAAGACACAGCAGTGCCCCGAAGTGTTTGGATCCCAGTGGGACGCCAAGATATGGGGAAGATAGACTTTCCCATGCCAGGGATGTCCCTGAAACATGAGCTATGGGGGCAGTGGTGCTCACTGCTGCTCTGCGATGCTGAACACGCCCAGGACAGCAGCATGTCTTCAGGACGCGGGAATCATGCGAGCTCATCGCGGCACCCACCGCGGGAAGCATCAAGGAGGCAGAGTAACTCCATGAGAGCAGAGCAGTGGTTGGCTTACTCTTCAGTTATCCCACGTTCTTCTTTTAGGAAGGAAAAAGTGGACATGACTAAGGATGCGAGCAGCTTGGCACAGTTCTGGAACGCGTTCTCAAAGAACATTTCATCTGCGAGTTTTGGAGGCTTTGCCATGATCTGCTCTGTCAGTGAGCTGAAGAGCTTACTCCTGGCAGCTTCTTAATGCTTTTTAAAACAAGCGTGATGGTCACAGTGACATAGACGGAACCCAGCGGGGCATTAACAGCAGGACGAGCCATCCCTCTAACGGTGTAAGGAAGATGGACCTGAAATAATCAAGCTTCCAAAAGTAAAGTGTTTGGCCATCGCTGTGGTCTTCTTGTCGTTTTAGATTATCCTTCCGTTGCTTCTCGAGCAATCCTGATTGTCCGTTACTTGATTGTCAGCACGCGGACGAGCGCGTCAGCGCCCTCAGACCCCCTTTCAGCTCCGCTCTGCCTTTCTGTCCGCCCCTCCCCCTGCAGAGTGAAAGCAGCAGCAGCATCTCCACCATGTTGGTGACACACGACTACACGGCAGTGAAGGAGGATGAGATCAGCGTCTGTCAAGGAGAGGTCGTTCAAATTCTGGCCAGCAACCAGCAGAACATGTTTCTGGTGTTCCGAGCCGCCACTGACCAGTGCCCCGCAGCCGAGGGCTGGATTCCGGGCTTCGTCCTGGGGCACACCAGCGCAGTCACCGTGGAGAACCCTGACGGGACTCTCAAGTGAGTAAGGGGCCGAGGGCGGGGCTGAGCGCAGAAGAGGCCTCGGGGCCCCGGAAGGGGGATGCCCATGGAGAGAAAGATGTGCTGCGCCGTGTGGAACCCCGTAGTGACAGTGGGCTGACCTGCACCTCTCAGACTTAACTCTGTTCATGGTGCTGGCAACGGTGGTGTTCAGTCAGTCATGTTCGACTCTTTGTGACCCCATG
Organism: Madoqua kirkii; assembly: GCA_006408675.1. Taxonomy (NCBI): domain Eukaryota; kingdom Metazoa; phylum Chordata; class Mammalia; order Artiodactyla; family Bovidae; genus Madoqua; species Madoqua kirkii. The sequence continues at coordinate 7,131 of SJYC01024698.1, read as the reverse complement.
GACCACAGCAGGCCAGGCTTCCCTGTCCATCACCATCTCCCGGAGCTTGCTCAAACTCAGGTCCATTGAGTCGATGATGCCATGCAACCATCTCATCCTCTGTCATCCCCTTCTCCTCCTGCCCTCAATCTTTCCCAGCCTCAGGGCCTTCCAATGAGTCAGCTCTTCACATCAGGTGGCCAGAGTTTCGCTTCACCTTCAGCATCAGTCCTTCCAATGACTATTCAGGGTCGATTTCCTTTAGGAGGGACTGCTTTGGTCTCCTTATTCTGGTGTTTCTTTTAATAACCTGCATTCACACACACACACAGCTTTTTTAAGCTGCTAGGTAGAGCACGACGGTATTTAGTTCCCAGAGGTCTTGGGTGGGGGGTGAGGACTTTCCATGGCCCCCTAACATATACCAGGCGTGCTGGGGGTGCATCAGTGAAGAACCTCGATCTGTGGCTGCAGCTAAAGATCACGGGATGCTGTTACCCTCAGGCCTTAGATGTGCTTGATTACTTCAGTCGGAAGTGAAAGTGAGGTCACTCAGTCGTGTCCAACTCTTAGCGACCCCATGGACTGCAGCCTACCAGGCTCCTCCGTCCACGGGATTTTCCAGGCAAGAGTACTGGAGTGGGGTGCCATTGCCTTCTCCGTCAGTCAGGAAACTTGGAACCAAATTTGCCGCATCAAACGTTACTGTAAAGAAGCCTGGATTCAGGTGCTGGTCTCCAACTCTGCCCTTCCCTAAGTCTCTCTGAGGACAGGAGAAGCCAGCCAGGCAGTTTCTGGGAGCGGGAGCTGTACAGAGCTGCGGTTTGTAAGCCTCCAAAGACCAGACTTGCATCGATGGCGGTCACCTTCCCCTCCACACGTGGCTGTACCCAGGCCGGGTTTGCAGCCCAGTCTGGGCAGCATTCCAGCACTGCCCCCAAACCTCTTGGCTCAGCGCCCACACCTCATGAGACTCCAGGCTTGAGTTCAGCCCACAAAGAACCCATCTCCCACGGGAGTCTCTTGCCCTGTTTTTCCTTGATGCACGGGAATATTTTAATTCTAGTATGCCATTGAAGAATCCTATTTTATACTTGGTTTTCTCAAGAATATTCCCAGGCCGTGTTTTTAAGTTCTCCAGAGAAATAGTTACAGTAGGGGGTGTGTGTGATTGGGGAGTGGTTATTATGAACATAAAGAAATTGACTTATGGATACTGGTGAGTTCAGATCTGCACTGGGGCCAGCAGAAAACCAGTGGTACAGGCGGAATGCTGGAGAATTCCTTCTTGCTCAGGGAGGCTGGGCTTTTTTCGTCCAACTCAGGCCTTCAACTGAGTGGCTGCAAGGCCCACCACACTACAGAGGGCAGATGACTTCACTCGACCAATTACAGTTTTAATCTCATCCAGAAACACCGAGATTAATGTTTGACCAAATATTTAGATCCATTCAAGTTGATGCATAAAATTAGCCGTCACAGACATCTTTATAGTTTAATCTTTAAAACTTGATTTAAGAAGCTATCAGTCTTAATCAGTGAGCATCACAGAAAAGTTTTCCTTAGCAGAGATCACTGCTGTAAAGGAATCTCAGTCATCCTGTATCCATGTAAGACACTTCTTAGCTTCCCTAATGCTTCCAGGAGTCATTTGCTGAATGCCAGGAAGGCGTAATACTAACAACATGTCATTCTCCCCCTAGGAAGTCAACATCTTGGCACACAGCACTCCGCTTAAGGAAAAAATCTGAGAAAAAAGATAAAGACGGCAAACGGGAAGGCAAGTTAGAGAACGGTTACCGGAAGTCTCGGGAAGGACTGAGCAACAAGGTATCTGTGAAGGTGAGCACAGCGTCTGCGGGAACCTGTGCACCTCAGGAAGCGATAGGGGCTGGCCCCGGCCCAGGAGGAGGCCCAGACCCGGTGCCTGGCCTTGCCCAGCAGCAACCTGCCTCCCTCTGCCCTGTGAGCAGACCCCAGGGGCTTTGCAGGGGGCCATGGGGACGGAGTGGTGCAAGTGCACTTCGGTGTTCCGAGGAGCCAGGTGCATGGGCGCACACCTCAGTGGGCATGTGCCTGGCCCAGGAAGAATGCTGCCGTGCTCCCAGTGAAGTCTGAGTCCTTCAGTCGTGTTTGACTCTCTGCGACCGCATAGACTGTAGCCCACCAGGCTCCTCTGTCCCTGGGACTCTGCAGGCAGAAGTACTGGAGTGGGTTGCCGCTTCCTCCTCCAGGGAAATCTCCCCAGCCCAGAGACGGAACCCGGTCTCCCACGTCGCAGGCAGATTCTTTACCACATGAGCTGCCAGGGAGACAGATTCTGGATCCTCAGAAGCAGACAGAGCACAGGGCGGCTGTGGCCCAGACCAGTGTTCACTGACTGCAGCGAATTCCCACGTGCTCCAGCCCACGTGGCTCCTATAATCAGATCGCCTTAAACCTGTGCGGGTTTTGCCTGGAGAGCAAGGCAGCCTCTCCTGAGGGGAATTTGAGGCCCCGGCTCCGAGCTCTGGCTGTTCTGCAGAAGGAGGGGGTCCAGGGACCCACAGAACTCAGCCCATAGGATGGGAAGAGGGGGCATCTCTGAGTTTTTGGTGTTTATGAGTAGGAAGAAAAAACTATATTTGGGTGACACGAAGCTTCTCGGTGCATTCAAAGACGGGGGAGTGTGGTCGATTTTGACTGATGCCCGGGCAAGCTACATCGCCTTTCCTCTTATCTTTCAAAAATAACTGCAACCCTGGAATGAAAGCAGCATATCTCAAAATAGCTCATCTGTCTGGTTAATAACCATGTGATTTTTCCATTTCAGCTTCTCAATCCCAACTACATATATGACGGTAAGTCCTATTCTTTTTCTTCTGGTGTTATATAGAGCATAGGTCTGGGGAGCATTTGGGGACACTCAAGTTTATCTTATGGACCCAGGTTTTCTGCGGAGCTCTGGGCCTGGGCAGCATCTCAGGCCCAGAGGTTTGTTGGGGGAGGTTGGTGGGTGCTGCGCAGGGGCCAGGCGTCGCTTCACTGACTCCTTTCTCCCGCAGTTCCCCCAGAATTCGTCATTCCCTTGAGTGAGGTCACGTGTGAGGCAGGAGAGACCGTTGTTCTTCGATGTCGGGTTTGCGGCCGCCCCAAGGCCTCCATCACCTGGAAGGGCCCTGAACACAACACCTTGAACAACGACGGTCACTACAGCATCTCCTACAGGTGAGGGAGGCCCCCTGGGGGTCCATGTCTCCGGCAATGAGCATGACCTCGTTCCACCGGGACCCCCACAGTCAATTCCCTGGGATGCCTCTCCTGAGGGGACGTGTTGCCCCTGGGTGGGCAGCTAGGGTTGGAATCCCACTTGAAATGGCCCATCAGCACTGAAGTTCCTTGTTTCCTGTGACACCGCAGGAGAGAGGTTGGGGGGCTGGCGTGGGGATGGGGTCAAGCCTTTGTGAACGCCCTGGGCCCTCCCCTGCTGCAGTGACTTGGGAGAGGCCGCTCTGAAGATCGTGGGTGTGACCACTGAGGACGACGGCATCTACACGTGCATCGCAGTGAACGACATGGGGTCAGCCTCGTCTTCAGCCAGCCTGAGGGTTCTAGGTGAGCTGCACCCTGAGCCCCCCCACACAGCCGACGTGTCCTGAGAGATATGACCAGTCACCCAGGGGCTGCAAGGAGCTGGCCAGCCTCTGGGGGGGTGACCACGGGCAGGCGCGGCGCTCAGCAGAGGCTTCTGTCCATGGCCACTGAGCTCGTGAGCCTCTGAGGCCAGCCTCCAGGTGGGAGGAAGGCATTCTGTGCTCTTATAACTCAAAACACACTCTCATCTCCAACATCTCCCCTGAATGTTCAGTTGATGCTTTGACGCTAAGAGGGCCTGTTCTGAGTTGGTCTCTTGCAGAATAAAAAGAAAGTAAAGAGGGGAGTGTGGGTGAGCCCCGTGCAGGCTCTGTGCATACCAGACCCTACAACCCTGCCGGAGGGTATGTCCTCCCAGCCCCGAGCACAAGGCCACCCTCACGGGACGGACACACTCCCAGAAAGGCTGATCTCGCTCCTCTGCTCAACTCTGAATTGCTGGAGGCAGAACCCGTATCTTAGGTCTTTTAGGATTTTTGTTGCACTTGATGTTTGTAGATGCTTAGTGAGTAACCACATAGCGCCCGATTCCCAGCTGCCGTTTCACAGGAGGCCGCCATGTGATGCAGGGCTGCTGAGGTTTCTCTTGGGTCCTCCAGCCACACCAGCTATAGGCAGCTGCTTCCAGGAGTGAAAATTAAAGAATTAAATAAATTTTTAAAAAACTAAGAATAAATAGAAGAGCTCCAAGGTGAATTGAGTCCAGGAGTGCTCTGTGTGTAGACAGTACGTGAAATTGTCTCAGAACTTTTATCCCCTGTGTCTTAACCCCCATATATTTTAACCTAAAGTCAGAGAAGGGAGGGGTTCCTGTTTTGGGGTCACAGCATAAGAAAGAAAGGAAGGAAAAAACCTTGAGAATAAGCAGTGTTCTGATTTTTTAAAGGTGTCATAGAGATTATACAGGTGATTTTTTTTTTTTAATAAGTAGTGCAAGGGAGTTTGGAGAGACAGAAGACTATTTATTGCAACAGGCTTACAGAAACGTGAGTAGAAAGATGGAAAAGCAAGCGTGTGTTTATTTCCGTCACTTAAAGCCATCTTTGTCTCAAACCAAGTCCCAGCACACACACAGCGTGGACCTTATTCTTCTGACCCGTCTCCGTACCCTTGAGCTTCGAGTTCAGACCCTTAGCAGCCCCTCCAGTTGTCGCATTGAATGCAGGGCTCCAATCTCCACCCAAGGCTCACCAGGCTCAGGGAGATGCTCCTCTCTTGCAGGTCCAGGAAGTGATGGCATCGTGGTGACCTGGAAGGACAACTTTGACTGCTTCTACAGCGAGGTGGCCGAGCTCGGCAGGTACGGCAGCACACCAGGGGCCCTCCCAAGCCAGCAGCGCACGAGACGGAGCTCCACCAGAGCACAGAGAGAGGCGGCACGCTCTGCCAGCAGTTGCAAGTTAGGCGTTTTGCATCTGGAATGTAACTGTAACTACCTTTCAGTATTAAACACAGAAAGTAAGAGGACAGGTCCAGTGCAGGCACCCAGCAAGAAGGCTTTGTACCGTGAGCCCTCCAGGGATGATGGAGTCGCTCCTGCTCTGCATCCAGGGCAGCCCTGTCCTCAGGGGAATCCAGGGGAGAGTCGCTCAGACCCTTTCTGATGAGACGTAGTTCATGGAATCCTATTGAGGGAGGTTGAAGCTGCCCTTCAGGTCTCAGCAGTGCCTGGAGATTTATAGCACAAACCAAGAGGGGGCTTCGACCCGGAGGGGTGTTTCTCTGCAGAGGGCAGCCAGGGCTTAGGCTGGCAGGACGTCATGTGGCAGGAGGAGGGTTGGAAGCATGACTGCCCAGCTTGTCCTTATTTAAAAGCTTCCCGGGAAGCCTCCAAGCAGCCGGGGGTTCACCCCAGGGGCCTTTCCTGGGTGTATCCCTGGAGTGGCCAGCTGCAGGGATCTGTGCGCCTGCCTGTGTGGGATCAGCCCGACGTGCCGGTCAGTTGTCCATCATGCCCATCAGTCCTCTGTTGCCACACGAAGCTCAGCCCTGCTGTCCGGAGCAGCAACATATCACTTCGTGCCACGTGCCCCTGACAAGGCATTTACTCCCTTGGTCCCTCCTGGGCTCGGTCACCCGGCCACCCACGTGTCTGCGGCCTCTCTGCACATAGACGTCCACCCCGGGCTTCCTCGTGTGATGGCAGAGCATCCCAGGAGCCAGAAGCAGGAGCTGCGGCCTCTCAGAGTGCAGCAGCAACGCTCTCTCCATAGTCTGTGGACGGAGCCAGCCACCTGCCCAGCCCATTCAAGGGAGGAGAATAGACTCCACCTGTCCCTTGGAGAGGGTTCCCGGATGACACTGGTGGTACAGAACCTGCCTGCCCGTGCAGGAGACATACGAGATGTGGGTTCAATCCCTGGGTCAGGAAGATCCCCTGGAGGAAGAAATAGCAACCTGCTCCAGTATTCTTGCCTGGAGAATCCCATGGACAGAGGAGCCTGGCAGGCTACAGTCCATGGGTCGGACACGACTGAAGTGACTAAGCACAGCATGGCTCAGGCTGTTGGAGGAGAAGCCCCAGGTAGCGTGCCCACCGCCCCGTGTGGCGACAGAGGACTGACCGGCACATCGGGGTGAGCCCCTCCCCAGTCTGCCCCCGGCCACACAGTCACATCTGTCCCTCACATTCCCTGCCCCAAATCTCATCCCACAAGGGCAGCAGGCTCAGACTCAGGGGCCCAGGGTCTTGTTACCTGGATCCCGCCAGGGTGCAGCTGAGGTTTCTCCGAGGTGGCTCATTGGGTGCAGCCCCAGGGACCACAGACGAGAGATGAGTGGTTAGCAGCCCCGCACGCACATCCCGCAGCGGAAGGGCAGCGCTGGTGATGGCAGGGGGCACGGCTGTCCAGAATGGGGGGCGTGAGTGACAGGAGCCGCTGAGGAGGCCTTTCCACGCTTCTTCACACGCTGAGGAAGGGTCTCCGCGAGAGCAGAGGTGGGAGCTGCCTGGGCTGTCATGAGGTCCCTGCTGACAGAGGTCAGAGGGTGGAGAAGTCACTCGGCCACCTTCTCGGGAGGTGTCTGTCCCCAGGACAGGGAGACACAGAGTCGCAGACGCAGGCAGCTCCCTTCGGGCCGTCATATGGCCGCAGCCCCTCTGCTGGAGGGGAGAGCAGGGCTGCAGCTGGGGAGGTCGTGCGCGTCCGGTCCGCCTGGGTTAACGGGGTCTTTCCTCCGTGACCCACTCGGCGCGCTCTGAGAGTGATCTTCCCACCTGCATTCCAGGGGCAGATTCTCTGTCGTGAAGAAATGTGATCAGAAAGGCACCAAACGAGCCGTGGCCACTAAGTTTGTGAGCAAGAAGCTGATGAAGCGCGACCAGGTCACCCACGAGCTTGGGATCCTGCAGAGCCTCCAGCACCCGCTGCTGGTGGGCCTCCTGGACACCTTCGAGACCCCCACCAGCTACGTGCTGGTCCTGGAGATGTGCGTACATGCTTCGCACCTGCCTCCCCATGGCCCCAAACCCCGCCCTCCTGACCCCAGCTCCCCTCCCCCTGGGCCCCAGCCCCCCTC